>JAEIFY010000014.1:0-21824 GCA_018904355.1 Drosophila sproati
ACTTTTGACAAAGTTATGGAGAAATTTTCAAATACATCTAGGGGGTCCGAATGACATTTTCAGATTTAAATGCAGTTTTGCTTTAGAGGTCAAACCATAATACAAATTTCGACAAAATCGGGGTCGGTTTTGACAAAGTTATGGGACAAATTTTCAACATACCTTAGGGGGTCCAGATGACATTTTTAGATTCAAATGCAGTTTTGCTCTAGAGGTCAAACCACGGATAGTAATTTTTGACAAAATTGGGCCACTTTTGACAAAGTTATGGACAAATTTTCAATATACCTTAGGGGGGGTCCAGATGACATTTTTAGATTTAAATGCAGTTTTGCTCTAGAGGTCAAACCGACGGATGAAATACAAATTTCGACAAAATTGGGCCACTTTTGAGTAAGTTATGAACAAATTTTCATATACCTTAGGGGGGTCCAGATGACATTTTCAGATTTAAATGCAGTTCACTTACTAGGGGTTGAACCATAACTAAAAAATACAAATTTTGGAGTAAATTGGGCCACTTTTGACAAAGTTATGGACAAATTTTCAACATACCTTAGGGGGTCCAGATGACATTTTCAGATTTAAATGCAGTTTTGCTCTAGAGGTCAAACCATAACTAAAAATACAAATTTCGACAAAATCGGGCCACTTTTTGACAAAGTTATGGGGAAGTAGTTTTCATACACCTTAGGGGGGTCCAGATGACATTTTCAGATTTAAATGCAGTTTTGCTCTAGAGGTTAAATCAGGACTGAAAAAATACAAATTTCGAGTAAATCGGGCTACTTTTGATAAAGTTGCGGAACAAGATATTGGATAAGTTTTCAGATGAAATTTTCACATTTCAATGCAGTTTTGCTCTAGAGGTCAAACCATAACTAAAAATACAAATTTCGACAAAATCGGGCCACTTTTGATAAAGTTATGGACAAATTTTCAACATACCTTAGGGGGATCCAGACCGACATTTTCAGATTTAAATGTAGTTCTGCTCTAGAGGCCCAAACCATAACTAAAAAATACAAATTTCGACAAAATCGGGCCACTTTTTGACAAAGTTATGGACAAATTTTCAAGATACCTTAGGGGGATTCAGATGACATTTCCAGATTTAATGGAATTTTGTTCTAGAGGTCAAACCATAATGGAAAAATACAAATTTCGACAAAATCGGGCCACTTTTGACAAAGTTATGGACAAATTTTCAACATACTTATGGGTCCAGATGAGATATTTCATATTTAAATGCAGTTTTGCTTTAGAGGCCTAAACCATAACTAAAAATACAAATTTTGGACAAAAGCGGGCTATTTTTGAGGAAGTTATGGACAAATTTTCAACATACCTTAGGGGGGTCCAGATGCCAATTCCAGATTTAAATGCAGTTTTGGCTCGAGAGGTCAAACCATAACTAAAAAATATAAATTCGAGATAATCGGGCCACTTTTGATAAAGCCAGGGGAAAGTTTTCAGATACTTAGGGGGGTCCAGATGAGACTTTGAGATTTTAAATGCAGTTTTGCTCTAGAGGTCAAACCATAACTAAAAAATACAAATTTTGACAAAATTGGGCTACTTCTGAGGAAGTTATGGACAAATTTTCAAGCACACTCGTGGGGGGGTCCAGATGACATTTCAGTATCAAATGTAGTTCTGCTTTACAGGTCAAACCATAACTGAAAAAATACAAATCTCTGGGATAAAACTGGGCCACTTTTGACAAAGTTATGGATAAATTTTCAACATACCTTAGGAGTCTCCATATGCGGGTTTCAGATTTAAATGTAGTTTTGCTCTAGAGGCCCAAACCATAACTAAAAAATATAAATTTTGAGTAAATCGGGCCACTTTTGACAAAGTTATGGACAAATTTTCAAGATACTTAGGGGGTCCATAATGACATTTTTAGATTTAAATGCAGTTTTGCTCTAGAGGTCAAACCATAACTAAAAAAATACAAATTTCGATAAAATTGGGCTACTTTTGACAAAGTTATGGACAAATTTTCAACATACCTTAGGGGGTCCAGATGACATTTTCAGATTTAAATGCAGTTTTGCTCTAGAGGTCAAACCATAACTAAAAATACAAATTTCGACAAAATCGGGCCACTTTTGATAAAGTTATGGAACAAATTTTCAAGATACCTTAGGGGGGTTCAGATAATATTTTCAGATTTAAATGCAGTTTTGCTTTAGAGGTCAAATGAAAACTGGAAAAATACAAATTTTGGACAAAATTGGGGGCCTATTTCCCAAAGTTATGGACAAATTTTCAACATACCTTAGGGGGGTCCAGATGACATTTTTAGATTTAAATGTAGTTTTGCTCTTAAAAGGTCAAACTGAGTGGGAAAAATACAAATTTTAGGGAAATTGGGCCACTTTTTGATAAAGTTAATGTAAATTTTTAACATACCTTAGAAATTTCTATACCAATGAATTTTCAGACTTTAATGCAGATTTTGCTTTAGAGGTCAAACCATAACTTAAAATACAAATTTTGGACAAAATCGGGCCACTTTTGACAAAGTTATGGACAAATTTTCAACATACCTTAGGGGGTCCAGATGACATTTTCAGATTTAAACGCAGTTTTGCTCTAGAGGTCAAACCATAACTAAAAATACAAATTTCGACAAAATCGGGCCACTTTTGACAAAGTTATGGACAAATTTTCAACATACCTTAGGGGGTCCAGATGACATTTTCAGATTTAAATGCAGTTTTGCTTTAGAGGTTAAACCATAACTAAAAATACAAATTTCGACAAAATCGGGCCACTTTTGACAAAGTTATGGACAAATTTTCAACATACCTTAGGGGGTCCAGATGACATTTTCAGATTTAAATGTAGTTCTTGTTTCTTAGAGGTCAAACCATAACTAAAAAATATAAATTTCGAACAAAATCGGGCTACTTCTGACAAAGTTATGGACAGAATTTTCAACATACCTTAGGGGGGTCCAGACCACATTTTCAGATTTAAATGCAGTTTTGCTCTAGAGGTCAAACCATAATGAAAAATACAAATCTCGGCAAAATTGGGCTACTTTTGCAGAAGTCATAAAAAATTTTCAACATACCTTAGGGGGGTCCAGATGACATTTTCAGATTTAACGCTAGTTTTGCTCTAAGAGGTCAAACCATAACTAAAAAATACAAATTTCGACAAAATCGGGCCACTTTTTGACAAAGTTATGGACAAATTTTCAACATACCTTAGGGTGGTCCAGATGACATTTTCAGATTTTAAATGCAGTTTTGCTCTAGAGGTCAAACCATAACTAAAAAATACAAATTTCGACAAAATTGGGCCGGGGGGTCACAAAGTTATGGCACAAATTTTCAACATACCTTAGGGGGGTCCAGATGACATTTTCAGATTTAAATGCAGTTTTGCTTTACAGGTCAAACCATAACTAAAAAATACAAATTTTGGACAAAATCGGGTCAGCTTCGAGAAAGTTATGGACGAAGTTTTCAACATACCTTAGGGGGGTCCAGATGACATTTTTCAGATTTAAATGACAGTTTTGCTCTAGAGGTCAAACCATAACTAAAAAATACAAATTTTGAATAAATTGGGCCACTTTTGACAAAGTTATGGACAAATTTTCAACATACCTTAGGGGGTCCAGACGACATTTTCAGATTTAAATGCAGTTTTGCTGTAGAGGTCAAACCATAACTAAAAATACAAATTTCGACAAAATCGGGCCACTTTTGACAAAGTTATGGCCAAATTTTCAACATACCTTAGGGGGTCCAGATGACATTTTCAGATTTAAATGCAGTTTTGCTCTAGAGGTGAAACCATAACTAAAAATACAAATTTCGACAAAATCGGGCCATTTTTGACAAAGTTATGGACAAATTTTCAACATACCTTAGGGGGTCCAGATGACATTTTCAGATTTAAATGCAGTTTTGCTCTAGAGGTCAAACCATAACTAAAAAATACAAATTTCGACAAAATCGGGTCACTTTTTGACAAAGTTATGGACAAATTTTTCAATATACCTTAGGGGGGTCCAGATGACATTTTTCAGATTTAAATGGAGTTCTGCTCTAGAGGTCAAACCATAACTAAAAAATACAAATTTTCGACAAAATCGGGTCACTTTTGACAAAGTTATGGATAAATTTTCAAATACCTTACCGGGGGTCCAGATGACATTTTCAGATTTAAATGCAGTTTTGCTTTAGAGGTCAAACCATAACTGAAAAATACAAATTTTGGACAAAATTGGGCCACTTTTGACAAAGTTATGGCCAAATTTTCAACATACCTTAGGGGGGGTCCAGATGACATTTTCAGATTTAAATGGAGTTTCGCTCTAGAGGTCAAACCATAACTAAAAAATACAAATTTCGACAAAATCGGGTCACTTTTGACAAAGTTATGGACAAATTTTCAACATACCTTAGGGGGTCCAGATGACATTTTCAGATTTAAATGCAGTTTTGCTCTAGAGGTCAAACCATAACTGAAAAATACAAATTTTGAACAAATCGGGCCACTTTTTGACAAAGTTATGGACAAATTTTCAACATACCTTAGGGGGGGTCCAGATGACATTTTCAGATTTAAATGCAGTTTTGCTCTAGAGGTCAAACCATAACTAAAAAAATACAAATTTTCGACAAAATTGGGCCACTTTTGACAAAGTTATGAAAATTTTCAACATACCTTAGGGGAGTCCATATGACATTTTCAGATTTAAATGCAGTTTTGCTCTAGAGGTCAAACATAACTAAAAATACAAATTTCGACAAAATCGGGTCACTTTTGACAAAGTTATGGACAAATTTTCAACATACCTTAGGGGGTCCAGATGACATTTTCATATTTAAATGTAGTTCTGCTCTAGAGGTCAAACCATAACTGAAAAATATAAATTTCGACAAAATCGGGCCACTTTTGACAAAGTTATGGACAAATTTTCAAGATACCTTAGGGGGTCCAGATGACATTTTCAGATTTAAATGGAGTTTTGCTCTAGAGGTCAAACCATAACTAAAAATACAAATTTCGACAAAATCGGGCCACTTTTGACAAAGTTATGGACAAATTTTCAACATACCTTAGGGGGTCCAGATGACATTTTCAGATTTAAATGCAGTTCTGCTTTAGAGGTCAAACCATAACTAAAAATACAAATTTCGACAAAATCGGGTCACTTTTGACAAAGTTATGGCAAAATTTTCAACATACCTTAGGGGGTCCAGATGATATTTTCAGATTTAAATGCAGTTTTGCTCTAGAGGTCAAACCATAACTAAAAAATACAAATTTTGACTAAATTGGGTCACTTTTGACAAAGTTATGGACAAATTTTCAACATACCTTAGGGGGTCCAGATGACATTTTCAGATTTAAATGCAGTTCTGCTCTAGAGGTCAAACCATAACTAAAAATACAAATTTCGACAAAATCGGGCCACTTTTGACAAAGTTATGGACAAATTTTCAATATACTTAGGGGGGTCCAGATGACATTTTCAGATTTAAATGCAGTTTTGCTCTAGAGGTCAAACCATAACTGAAAAATACAAATTTCGACAAAATCGGGCCACTTTTGACAAAGTTATGGACAAATTTTCAACATACCTTAGGGGGTCCAGATGACATTTTCAGATTTAAATGCAGTTTTGCTTTAGAGGTTAAACCATAACTAAAAATACAAATTTCGACAAAATCGGGTCACTTTTGACAAAGTTATGGACAAATTTTCAACATACCTTAGGGGGGTCCAGATGACATTTTCAGATTTAAATGCAGTTTTGCTCTAGAGGTCAAACCATAACTAAAAATACAAATTTCGAGAAAATCGGGCCACTTTTGACAAAGTTATGGACAAATTTTCAATATACCTTAGGGGGTCCAGATGACATTTTCAGATTTAAATGCAGTTTTGCTTAGAGGTCAAACCATAACTAAAAAAAATACAAATTTTTGACAAAATCGGGTCACTTTTGACAAAGTTATGGACAAATTTTCAACATACCTTAGGGGGGTCCATATGACATTTTTCAGATTTAAATGCAGTTCTAATTTAGAGGTCAAACCATAACTAAAAATACAAATTTCGACAAAATCGGGCCACTTTTGACAAAGTTATGGACAAATTTTCAACATACCTTAGGGGGTCCAGATGACATTTTCAGATTTAAATGCAGTTTTGCTCTAGAGGTCAAACCATAACTAAAAATACAAATTTCGACTAAATCGGGTCACTTTTGACAAAGTTATGGACAAATTTTCAACATACCTTAGGGGGGTCCAGATGACATTTTCAGATTTAAATGCAGTTTTGCTCTAGAGGTCAAACCATAACTAAAAATACAAATTTTTGACAAAATCGGGCTACTTTTGACAAAGTTATGGACAAATTTTCAACATACCTTAGGGGGGTCCAGATGACATTTTCAGATTTAAATGCAGTTTTGCTCTAGAGGTCAAACCATAACTAAAAAATACAAATTTCGACAAAATCGGGCCACTTTTGACAAAGTTATGGACAAATTTTCAACATACCTTAGGGGGTCCAGATGATATTTTCAGATTTAAATGCAGTTTTGCTCTAGAGGTCAAACCATAACTAAAAATACAAATTTCGACAAAATCGGGCCACTTTTGACAAAGTTATGGCCAAATTTTCAACATACCTTAGGGGGGTCCAGATGACATTTTCAGATTTAAATGCAGTTTTGCTTTAGAGGTCAAACCATAACTAAAAATACAAATTTTGGACAAAATCGGGCTACTTTTGACAAAGTTATGGACAAATTTTCAACATACTTAGGGGGTCCAGATGACATTTTCAGATTTAAATGCAGTTTTGCTCTAGAGGTCAAACCATAACTAAAAATACAAATTTCGACAAAATCGGGCCACTTTTGACAAAGTTATGGCCGAAATTTTCAACATACCTTAGGGGGTCCAGATGACATTTTCAGATTTAAATGCAGTTTTGCTCTAGAGGTCAAACCATAACTAAAAATACAAATTCGACAAAATCGGGCCACTTTTGACAAAGTTATGGCCAAATTTTCAACATACCTTAGGGGGGTCCAGATGACATTTTCAGATTTAAATGCAGTTTTGCTCTAGAGGTCAAACCATAACTAAAAATACAAATTTCGACAAAATCGGGCCACTTTTGACAAAGTTATGGACAAATTTTCAACATACCTTAGGGGGTCCAGATGACATTTTCAGATTTAAATGCAGTTTTGCTCTAGAGGTCAAACCATAACTAAAAATACAAATTTCGACAAAATTGGGTCACTTTTGACAAAGTTATGGACAAATTTTCAACATACTTAGGGGGGTCCAGATGACATTTTCAGATTTAAATGCAGTTTTGCTCTAGAGGTCAAACCATAACTAAAAATACAAATTTCGACAAAATCGGGCCACTTTTGACAAAGTTATGGCCAAATTTTCAACATACCTTAGGGGGTCCAGATGACATTTTCAGATTTAAATGCAGTTTTGCTCTAGAGGTCAAACCATAACTAAAAATACAAATTTCGACAAAATCGGGCCACTTTTGACAAAGTTATGGACAAATTTTCAACATACCTTAGGGGGGTCCAGATGACATTTTCAGATTTAAATGCAGTTTTGCTTTAGAGGTCAAACCATAACTAAAAATACAAATTTCGACAAAATCGGGCCACTTTTGACAAAGTTATGGACAAATTTTCAACATACCTTAGGGGGTCCAGATGACATTTTCAGATTTAAATGCAGTTTTGCTCTAGAGGTCAAACCATAACTAAAAATACAAATTTCGACAAAATCGGGCCACTTTTGACAAAGTTATGGACAAATTTTCAACATACCTTAGGGGTTCCAGATGACATTTTCAGATTTAAATGCAGTTTTGCTCTAGAGGTCAAACCATAACTAAAAATACAAATTTCGACAAAATCGGGCCACTTTTGACAAAGTTATGGCCATTTCCGTTTTTTCACCCTCAAGAAAAAAAAATTTTTTATCATTCCTTAGGGGGTCCAGATGACATTTTCAGATTTAAATGCAGTTTTGCTCTAGAGGTCAAACCATAACTAAAAATACAAATTTCGACAAAATCGGGCCACTTTTGACAAAGTTATGGACAAATTTTCAACATACCTTAGGGGGTCCAGACGACATTTTCAGATTTAAATGCAGTTTTGCTCTAGAGGTCAAACCATAACTAAAAATACAAATTTCGACAAAATCGGGCCACTTTTGACAAAGTTATGGCCAAATATTCAACATACCTTAGGGGGTCCAGATGACATTTTCAGATTTAAATGCAGTTTTGCTCTAGAGGTTAAACCATAACTAAAAATTCAAATTTCGACAAAATCGGGCCACTTTTGACAAAGTTATGGCCATTTCCGTTTCTTCACCATCAGAAAAAAAGAAAGATATTCAACATACCTTGGGGGGTCCAGATGACATTTTCAGATTTAAATTCAGTTTTGCTCTAGAGGTCAAACCATAACTAAAAATACAAACTTCGACAAAATCGGGCCACGTTTGACAAAGTTATGGCCATTTCCGTTGCTTCGCCCTCAAAAAAATAAAAAATTTTCAACATCCCTTAGGGGGTCCAGATGACATTTTCAGATTTAAATGCAGTTTTATTTTAGAGGTCGAACCATAACTAAAAATACAACTTTCGACAAAATCGAACCACTTTTGACAAAGATATGCCATTTTCCGTTTTTTCACCTTCAAAAAACAATACCATTGTTTGCCAGAACTCATTTTGGTTGGCTGCCGGCTCAGTCTGTGGCCCGACTATGATATACTTTCCCAGGTTTCACTCGACGGTAAATAAATGAACTATTTGCACCCCAGTTTCCCACATTTCCAAAAAAGGGAGTGACTGTGATAATATTATCCAGGTTTCACATCACGGTGGATGAATTCACTATTTGTACCCCAGTTTCCCACATTTCCAAAAAGGTATGTGACTAAGATATTCTTTCCAGGTTTCATTTGACGGTATATAAATGAACTATTTGCACCCCAGTTTCCCACATTTCCAAAAAGGTATGTGACAAAGATCTTCTTCCCAGGTTTCACTCCACAGGAAATAAATTCACTATTTGCTCCGCAGTCTCCCACCTGTCCAGAAGGTGAGTGATTATGATAACATTATCCAGGTTTCAGACCACGGTCGATAAATTCACTATTTGTACCCCAGTTTCCCACATTTCCAAAAAGGTATGTGACTAAGATATTCTTTCCAGGTTTCACTCGACGGTAAATAAATGCACTATTTGCACCCAGCTTCCCACTTCCAAAGGAGTGACTGATATATCTAGTTTCCTCACGGTGATGATTCACTATTTGTACCCTAGTTTCCCACATTTCCAAAAAGGTATGTGACTAAGATATTCTTCCAGGTTTCACTCCACAGGAAATAAATTAGCTATTCGCTCCGCAGTCTCCCCTCTGTCGGTGTTTCCTACCTGTCCAAAAGGTGAGTGATTATGATAATATTATCCAGGTTTTAACCATGGTCGATAAATTCACTATTTGTACCCCAGTTTCCCACATTTCCAAAAAGGTATGTGACTAAGATATTCTTTCCAGGTTTCTTCTAGTAATAAATATATTTGCCCCAGCCCTCCAAGGAGAGTACTGTATAATATTATCCAGGTTCATCAGATGATTCACTATTTGTACCCCAGTTTCCCACATTTCCAAAAAGGTATGTGACTAAGATATTCTTTCCAGGTTTCATTCGACGGTATATAAATGAACTATTTGCACCCCAGTTTCCCACATTTCCAAAAAGGTATGTGACAAAGATCTTCTTCCCAGGTTTCACTCCATAGGAAATAAATTCACTATTCGCTCCGCAGTCTCCCACCTGTCCAGAAGGTGAGTGATTATGATAACATTATCCAGGTTTCAGACCACGGTCCGATAAATTCACTATTTGTACCCCAGTTTCCCACATTTCCAAAAAGGTATGTGACTAAGATATTCTTTCCAGGTTTCATTCGATGGTATATAAATGAACTATTTTGCACCCCAGTTTCCCACATTTCCAAAAGGAGAGTGACTATGATAATATTATCCAGGTTTCTCTCACGGTCAATGAGTTCACTATTTGTACCCCAGTTTCCCACATTTCCAAAAAGGATGTGACTAAGATGTTCTTTCCAGGTTTCATTCGACAGGATATAAATGAACTATTTGCACCCCAGTTTCCCACATTTCCAAAAAGGTAGTGACAAAATCCTTCCCAGGTTTCACTCCATAGGATATAAATGCACTATTGCTCCGTAGTCTCCCACCTGTCCAAAAGGTGATGTGACTATGATACTCAGGTTTCAAGACCAGTGACTAATCGGACTATTTGTACCCCAGTTTCCCACATTTCCAAAAAGGTATGTGACTAAGATATTCTTTCCAGGTTTCTCATCAAGGTAAATAAATGAACTATTTGCACCCCAGTTTCCCACATTTCCAAAAAGGTATGTGACAAAGATCTTCTTTCCAGGTTTCACTCACAGGAAATAAATTCACTACCCGGGGAGAAAATTCACTTCGCTCCCCCACCTTTCCAGAAGGTGAGTGATTATGATAATATTATCCAGGTTTCTACACCATGGTTGATAAATTCATAATTGGTTTCCCACATTTCCAAAAAGGAATGTGACTAAGATATTATTTACAGGCTTCATACGACGGTAGATGAATTAACTATTTGCACCCCAGTTTCCCACCTTTCCAAAAAGGTATGTGACTAAGAATTCCCAGGTCGACACGGAAATAAATACTATTTGCCCCCAGTCCCACTTCCAAAAAGGTATGTGACAAGATCTTCCAGGTTTCATCCCACAGTAAATAAATTAACTGTTTGCACCCAGTTTCCCACATTCCAAAAAAGGTATGTGACTAAGATATTCTTTCCAGGTTTCATTCGATGGTATATAAATGAACTATTTGCACCCCAGTTTCCCACATTTCCAAAAAGGTATGACCCCAGGTTCCTCCAGGAAATAAATCTCAGGGGTGATAATTACCAGGTTTCAGATCACGGTCGATGAATTCACTATTTGTACCCCAGTTTCCCACATTTCCAAAAAGGTATGTGACTAAGATATTCTTTCCAGGTTTCACTCCACGGTATATAAATGAACTATTTGCACCCCAGTTTCCCACATTTCCAAAAAGGTATGTGACAAAGATCTTCTTCCCAGGTTTCACTCCACAGGAAATAAATTCACTATTCGCTCCGCAGTCTCCTACCTGTCCAGAAGGTGAGTGATTATGATAACATTATCCAGGTTTCAGACCACGGTCGATAAATTCACAATTGGTTTCCTACATTTTCAAAAAGGAGAGTGACTGATAATATTATACAGGCTTCATACCACGGTCGATGAACTCACCATAGTTTCCCACCTTTCCAGAAAGGTATGTGACTAAGATATCTATCCAGGTTTCACTCAACGGTAAATAAATGAACTATTTGCACCCCAGTTTCCCAATTTCCAAAAGGAGAGTGACTGTGATAATATTATCCATGTTTCTCATCACGGTCGATGAATTCACTATTTGTACCCCATTTCCCACATTTCCAAAAAGGTAGATATCTTTCCAGGTTCTCAACGGATAAATACTATTTGTACCCCAGTTTCCCACATTTCCAAAAAGGTATGTGACTAAGATATTCTTTCCAGGTTTCACTCCACAGGAAATAAATTAGCTATTCGCTCCGCAGTCTCCCACCTGTCCAGAAGGTGAGTGATTATGATAACATTATCCAGGTTTCAGACCACGGTCGATAAATTCACTATTTGTACCCAGTTTCCCACATTTCCAAAAAGGTATGTGACTAAGATATTCTTCCAGCTCCAGGTTCCTACGGTAAATGAATGAACTATTTAGCCCCAGTTTCCCCACATTTCCAAAAGGAGAGTGACTGTGATAATATTATCCAGGTTTCTCATCACGGTCGATGAATTCACTATTTGTATCCCGGTTTCCATATTTCCAAAAAGGTATGTGACTAAGATATTCTTTCCAGGTTTCATTCGACGGTATATAAATGAACTATTTGCACCCCAGTTTCCCACATTTCCAAAAAGGTATGTGACAAAGATCTTCTTCCCCAGGTTTCATCTCACAGGAAATAAATTAGCTATTCGCTCCGCAGTCTCCCACCTGTCCAGAAGGTGAGTGATTATGATAACATTATCCAGGTTTCAGACCACGGTCGATAAATTCACAATTTGTACCCCAGTTTCCCACATTTCAAAAAGGTACGTGACTGAAGATATTCTTTCCAGGTTTCATTTGAGGTATATAAATGAACTATTTGCATCCCTAGTTTCCCACATTTCCAAAAAGGAGAGTGACTGAGATATTCTATCCAGGTTTGGATCACAGATGAATGGTTGACTATTTGTACCCAGTTTCCCACATTTCCAAAAAGGTATGTGACTAAGATATTCTTTCCAGGTTTCATTTGACGGTAAATAAATGAACTATTTGCACCCCAGTTTCCCACATTTCCAAAAGGAGGTATTGGTTTCCTAGGATAAATTCACTATTTATCCAAAGGGAGTGACTATGATAATATTATCCAGGTTTCATACCAACGGTCGATGAATTCACTATTTGTACCCCAGTTTCCCACATTTCCAAAAAGGTATGTGACTAAGATATTCTTTCCAGGTTTCATTCGACGGGTATATAAATGAGTTTCCCACATTTCCAAAAGGGTATGTGACAGAAGCTCTTCCAGGTTTCACTCCATAGGAAATAAATTCACTATTCGCTCCGCAGTCTCCCACCTGTCCAGAGGGTGAGTGATTATGATGACATTATCAGTTCGCCGGTCCAATTTCCCACATTTCCAAAAAGGTATGTGACTAAGATATCTTCCAGGTTTCACTCCACGGTAAATAAATGCACTATTTGCACCCCAGTTTCCCACATTTCCAAAAAGGTATGTGACAAAGATCTTCTTCCAGGTTTCACTCCACGGAAATAAATTCACTATTCGCCCGCAGTTTTCCCACCTGTCCAGAAAGGAGAGTGACTATGATAAATAACTTATCCAGGCTTCATACCACGGTCAATGAACTCCACTATTGGTCCCTAGTTTCCCACCTTCCCAGAAAGGTATGTGACTAAGATTTCTTTCCAGGTTTCACTCCGATGGTAAATAAATGAACTATTTGCATCCCAGTTTTCCACATTTCCAAAAGGAGAGTGACTGTGATAATATTCTAGGTTTCATCACGGGCGATGATTCACTATTTGTACCCAGTTTCCCACATTCCAAAAAGGTATGTGACTAAGATAATATTATCCAGGTTTCATACCACGGGCGATAAATTCACTATTGCTCCTAGTTTCCCACCTTCCAGAAGGTGATGGACTAAGACATTATCCAGGTTCCATCACGGTAGATAAATGAACATTGGTTTCCTGGTTTCCAAAAGGAGAGTGACTGTGATAATATTATCCAGGTTTCTCATCACGGTCGATGAATTCATTATTTGTACCCCAGTTTCCCACATTTCAAAAGGTGTGACTAAGATATTTTTTCCAGGTTTCATTCGCAAGGTTATAAATGAACTATTTGCACCCCAGTTTCCCACATTTCCAAAAAGGTATGTGACAAAGATCTTCTTCCCAGGTTTCACTCCACAGGAAATAAATTCACTATTGGCTCCTAGTCTTCCACCTGTCCAGAAGGTGAGTGATTATGATAACATTATCCAGGTTTCAGACCACGGTCGATAAATTCACTAATTGACCGTTTCCTACATTTCCAAAAAGGTATGTGACTAAGATATTCTTTCCAGGTTTCATACGACACCAGCACGGTGATGAACTCACTATTTGGTCCCTAGTTTCCCACCTTTCCAGAAAGGTATGTGACTAAGATATTCTTTCCAGGTTTCACTCGACGGTAAATAAATGAACTATTTGCACCCAGGTCTTCCCACATTTCCAAAAGGAGAGTGACTGTATAATATTATCCAGGTTTCACATCACGGTCGATGAATTCACTATTTGGTCCTGCCCATTTCCCACATTTCCAAAAAGGTATGTGACTAAGATATCCTTTCCAGGTTCATCTATACGGGAATAAATCATATTTGCTCCGCAGTCTCCCACCTTTCCAGAAGGTGAGTGACTGATGACATTACTATCCAAGTTTTCGATTTCGGTCGATAAATTCACTATTTGTACCCTAGTTTCCCACTTACAAAAGGTGAGTGACTAAGATACTCTTATCCAGGTTTCATACCATGGTATATAAATGCACTATTTGGACCCTAGTTTCCCACATTTCAAAAAGGTATGTGACTGAGATATTCTTTCCAGGTTTCTCATCACGGTCAAATGATTGGCTATTTGCACCCAAGTTTCCCACATTTTCCAAAAAGGAGATTGACTCTGATAATATTATCCAGGTTTAGCATCACGGTCGGCGAAATTCACTATTTTGCTCCCTAGTTTCCCACATTTCAAAAAGGTATGTGACAAATATTCTTTCCAGGTTCCACTACCGCATAAATGACTATTTGTCGCTCCCCAGTTTCCCACCTTTCCAAAAAGGTATGTGACTAAGATATTCTTTCCAGGTTTCACACCACGAATAAAGTCAATTTGCTCCTGAGCCTCCTAGATTTCCAAATAGGTGAGTGACTGTGATATTATTATCCAGGTTTTTTATCATGGTCGTTGCTTTCATGATTTGTATATGTTTATGGGCAGATTTCGATAAAAGGCAAACCATGTGACAAAAGAAAATTCGCTTCAGGTCTCATTTGACGAAATAAATGACTATTTGCATCCTACCTTCAATTTTCAAGGGAGTGACTGTAACAGTTTCTGGGTTCAAACATGGTCGACAAATCCCTTTGACGAAGTTACCCCACATTTCCAAAAGAAGAAGACTGTTATAATACCTCGGGGTTCTCAGATGAAAATCATTTGCCTACGGTACAAACCCCAAGAAAGAAATTTCATCCTGGGGGTTGGTGACATTTCCAAAAAGCGTATGCTGACAGACCATAACTAGAAATTCTTTCCAGGTTTCATCACCCTCAAAAAAAAGAAAATTCGTTGTGTCTGCATTCCCGTGAAAGGTGAGTGATTAATGAACATAACTAATAATCAGGTTTCAGACCACGGTTGACAAATTAGCCATTTGCGTTTCACCCTCAAATCCAGAAAAGAGAATGTGATAATATCAGGTACAGGCTTCATATCGGATGAGTGAAATTCGCTATTTGTCAAACC
Source organism: Drosophila sproati (assembly GCA_018904355.1). Lineage (NCBI taxonomy): Eukaryota > Metazoa > Arthropoda > Insecta > Diptera > Drosophilidae > Drosophila > Drosophila sproati. Next base: position 15,291 of record JAEIFY010000014.1, read on the forward strand.
TAACTATACATTTCGACAAAGGGCCTGTATGGCCATTTGCGTTTCTTCACCCTCAAGAAAAATTTTATGGATATAACTAGGAATTCTTTGCAGGTTCTGTAAAAAACCCAGTTTCCCACATTTCCAAAAAGGTATGTGACAAATATCTTCTTCCCAGGTTTCACTCTACATAGAGAAATAAATTTACTATCTGCTCTGCAGTTTCCCACCTGTCCAGAAGGTGAGTGATTATGATAACATTATTCAGGTTTCAGACCACGGTCGATAAATTCACTATTTGGCCCCTAGTTTCCCACATTTCCAAAAAAGGTATGTGACTAAGATATTCTTTCCAGGTTTCACTCCAGGTAAATAAAAATAAAATATTTGATCCTTCAGTTTTTCCCACATTTCCAAAAGGAGAGTGACTGTGATAATATTATTCAGTTTCTCATCACGGTCGATGAATTCACTATTTGTACCCCAGTTTCCCACATTTCCAAAAAAGGTATGTGACTAAGATATTCTTTCCAGGTTTCACTCCACAGGAAATAAATTCACTATTCGCTGCAGTTTTCCACCTGTCCAGAAGGTGAGTGATTATGATAACATTATCCAGGTTTCAGACCACGGTCGATAAATTCACAATTGTTTCCTAGTTTTCTTCAAAAGGAGAGTGACTGTGATAATATTATCCAGGTTTCATACCACGGTCGATGAATTCACTATTTGTAAGTCATTTCCCACATTTCCAAAAAGGTATGTGACTAAGATATTCTTTCCAGGTTTCATTTGACGGTTTCATATAAATCAAGGAACTATTTGCACCTCAGTTTCCCACATTTCCAAAAGGTATGTGACAAAGATTTCTTTCCAGGTTTCATTCTATAGGAAATAAATTCACTATTTGCCTTCCAGTCTCCCACCTTTCCAGAAGGTGAGTGATTATGATAACATTATCCAGGTTTCAGACAACGGTCGATAAATTCACTATTTGTACCCCAGTTTCCCACATTTCCAAAAAGGTATGTGACTAAGATATTCTTTCCAGGTTTCATTCGACGGTATATAAATAAACTATTTGCACCCCAGTTTCCCACATTTTCAAAAGGAGAGTGACTGTGATAATATTATACAGGCTTCATACCACGGTCGATGAACTCACTATTTGGTCCCTAGTTTCCCACCTTTCCAGAAAGGTATGTGACTAAGATATTCTTTCCAGGTTTCACTCGACGGTAAATAAATGAACTATTTGCACCCCAGTTTCCCACATTTCCAAAAGGAGAGTGACTGTGATAATATTATCCAGGTTTCACATCACGGTCGATGAATCACTAGTTCCACCTAAGGTAGTGAAGATGTCTCCCAGGTTTCGAACGTGATGAATTCACTATTTGCTCCCTAGTTTCCCACCTTTCCAGAAAGGTATGTGACAAAGATATTCTTCCCAGGTTTCACTCCACAGTAAATAAATTCACTATTCGCTCCGCAGTCTCCCACCTGTCCAGAAGGTGAGTGATTATGATAACATCATTCAGGCTTCACACCACGGTAAATAAATTCACTAATTGCTCCCTAGTTTCCACCAATAGGTACGCGACTATGATATTCTTTACCAGGTTTTCTTCCACGGTATATAGTTTCTTTCTTTCACAGGTTTTGTATATGTTTAATGGGCAGGTTTAATGAGGGCAAACCATAACAAAAAGTACAAATTTCGACAAAATCGGGCCACTTTTGGCGAAGATATGGCATTTCCATTTCTTCACCCTCAAAAAAAAAAAAATTTTATCATACCTTAGGGGGTCCAGATGACATTTTCAGATTTAAATGCAGTTTTGCTCTAGGTGTCAAACCATAACTAAAAATACAAATTTCGACAAAATCGGGCCACTTTTGACAAAGTTATGGCCATTTGCGTTTTCTTCACCCTCAAAAAAAAAAAAATTTTATCATACCTTAGGGGGTCCAGATGACATTTTCAGATTTAAATGCAGTTTTGCTCTAGGTGTCAAACCATAACTAAAAATACAAATTTCGACAAAATCGGGCCACTTTTGACAAAGTTATGGCCATTTCCGTTTCTTCACCCTCAAAAAAAAAAAAATGTTATCATACCTTAGGGGGTCCAGATGACATTTTCAAATTTAAATGCAGTTTTGCTCTAGGTGTCAAACCATAACTAAAAATACAAATTTCGACAAAATCGGGCCACTTTTGACAAAGTTATGGCCATTTCCGTTTCTTCACCCTCAAAAAAAAAAATTTATCATACCTTAGGGGGTCCAGATGACATTTTCAGATTTAAATGCAGTTTTGCTCTAGGTGTCAAACCATAACTAAAAATACAAATTTCGACAAAATCGGGCCACTTTTGAAAAGTTATGGCCATTTGCGTTTCTTCACCCTCAAAAAAAAAAAAAATTTTATCATACCTTAGGGGGTCCAGATGACATTTTCAGATTTAAATGCAGTTTTGCTCTAGAGGTCAAACCATAACTAAAAATATAAATTTCGACAAAATCGGGCCACTTTTGACAAAGTTATGGCCATTTCCGTTTCTTCACCCTCAAAAAAAAAAATTGATCATACCTTAGGGGGTCCAGATTACATTTTCAGATTTAAATGTAGTTTTGCTCTAGGTGTCAAACCATAACTAAAAATACAAATTTCGACAAAATCGGGCTACTTTTGACAAAGTTATGGCCATTTGCGTTTTTTCACCCTCAAAAAAAAAAAAATTTTATCATACTTAGGGGGTCCAGATGACATTTTCAGATTTAAATGCAGTTTTGCTCTAGGTGTCAAACCATAACTAAAAATACAAATTTCGACAAAATCGGGCCACTTTTGACAAAGTTATGGCCATTTGCGTTTCTTCACCCTCAAAAAAAAAAAAATTTTTATCATACCTTAGGGGGTCCAGATGACATTTTCAGATTTAAATGCAGTTTTGCTCTAGGTGTCAAACCATAACTAAAAATACAAATTTTGACAAAATCGGGCCACTTTTGACAAAGTTATGGCCATTTGTGTTTTCTTCACCCTCAAAAAAAAGAAAAATTTTATCATACCTTAGGGGGTCCAGATGACATTTTCAGATTTAAATGCAGTTTTGCTCTAGGTGTCAAACCATAACTAAAAATACAAATTTCGACAAAATCGGGCCACTTTTGACAAAGTTATGGCCATTTGCGTTTCTTCACCCTCAAAAAAAAAAAATTTATCATACCTTAGGGGTTCCACATGACATTTTCAGATTTAAATGCAGTTTTGCTCTAGGTGTCAAACCATAACTAAAAATACAAATTTCGACAAAATCGGGCCACTTTTGACAAAGTTATGGCCATTTGCGTTTCTTCACCCTCAAAAAAAAAAAATTGATCATACCTTAGGGGGTCCAGATGACATTTTCAGATTTAAATGCAGTTTTGCTCTAGGTGTCAAACCATAACTAAAAATACAAATTTCGACAAAATCGGGCCACTTTTGACAAAGTTATGGCCATTTGCGTTTCTTCACCCTCAAAAAAAAAAAAATTGATCATACCTTAGGGGGTCCACATGACATTTCCATATTTAAATGCAGTTTTGCTCTAGGTGTCAAACCATAACTAAAAATACAAATTTCGACAAAATCGGGCCACTTTTGACAAAGTTATGGCCATTTGCGTTTCTTCACCCTCAAAAAAAAGAAAAATTTTATCATACCTTAGGGGGTCCAGATGACATTTTCAGATTTAAATGCAGTTTTGCTCTAGGTGTCAAACCATAACTAAAAATACAAATTTCGACAAAATCGGGCCACTTTTGACAAAGTTATGGCCATTTGCGTTTCTTCACCCTCAAAAAAAAAAAAATTTTATCATACCTTAGGGGGTCCAGATGACATTTTCAGATTTAAATGTAGTTTTGCTCTAGGTGTCAAACCATAACTAAAAATACAAATTTTGACAAAATTGGGCCACTTCTGACAAAGTTATGGCCATTTGCGTTTCTTCACCCTCAAAAAAAAAAATTGATCATACCTTAGGGGGTCCAGATGACATTTTCAGATTTAAATGTAGTTTTGCTCTAGGTGTCAAACCATAACTAAAAATACAAATTTCGAACAAAATCGGGCCACTTTTGACAAAGTTATGGCCATTTGCGTTTCTTCACCCTCAAAAAAAAAGAAAAATTTTATCATACCTTAGGGGGTCCAGATGACATTTTCAGATTTAAATGCAGTTTTGCTCTAGGTGTCAAACCATAACTAAAAATACAAATTTTGACAAAATCGGGCCACTTTTGACAAAGTTATGGCCATTTGCGTTTCTTCACCCTCAAAAAAAAAGAAAAATTTTATCACACCTTAGGGGGTCCAGATGACATTTTCATATTTAAATGGAGTTTTGCTCTAGGTGTCAAATCATAACTAAAAATACAAATTTCGACAAAATCGGGCCACTTTTGACAAAGTTATGGCCATTTGCGTTTCTTCACCCTCAAAAAAAAAAAAAATTGATCATACCTTAGGGGGTCCAGATGATATTTTCATATTTAAATGTAGTTTTGCTCTAGGTGTCAAACCATAACTAAAAATACAAATTTCGACAAAATCGGGCCACTTTTGACAAAGTTATGGCCATTTGCGTTTCTTCACCCTCAAAAAAAAAAAAAATTTTATCATACCTTAGGGGGTCCAGATGACATTTTCAGATTTAAATGTAGTTTTGCTCTAGGGGTCAAACCATAACTAAAAATACAAATTTCGACAAAATCGGGCCACTTTTGACAAAGTTATGGCTATTTGCGTTTCTTCACCCTCAAAAAAAAAAAAATTGTATCATACCTTAGGGGGTCCAGATGACATTTTCAGATTTAAATGTAGTTTTGCTCTAGGTGTCAAACCATAACTAAAAATACAAATTTCGACAAAATCGGGCCACTTTTGACAAAGTTATGGCCATTTGCGTTTTTCTTCACCCTCAAAAAAAAAAAAATTTTATCATACCTTAGGGGGTCCAGATGACATTTTCAGATTTAAATGCAGTTTTGCTCTAGGTGTCAAACCATAACTAAAAATACAAATTTCGACAAAATCGGGCCACTTTTGACAAAGTTATGGCCATTTGCGTTTCTTCACCCTCAAAAAAAAAAAATTATCATACTTAGGGGGTCCAGATGACATTTTCAGATTTAAATGCAGTTTTGCTCTAGGTGTCAAACCATAACTAAAAATACAAATTTCGACAAAATCGGGCCACTTTTGACAAAGTTATGGCCATTTGCGTTTCTTCACCCTCAAAAAAAAAAAAATTTTATCATACCTTAGGGGGTCCAGATGACATTTTCAGATTTAAATGCAGTTTTGCTCTAGGTGTCAAACCATAACTAAAAATACAAATTTCGACAAAATGGGGCCACTTTCGACAAAGTTATGGCCATTTGCGTTTTCTTCACCCTCAAAAAAAAAAAAAATTTATCATACCTTAGGGGGTCCAGATGACATTTTCAGATTTAAATGCAGTTTTGCTCTAGGTGTCAAACCATAACTAAAAATACAAATTTCGACAAAATCGGGCCACTTTTGACAAAGTTATGGCCATTTGTGTTTCTTCACCCTCAAAAAAAAAAAAATTTTATCATACCTTAGGGGGTCCAGATGACATTTTCATATTTAAATGCAGTTTTGCTCTAGGTGTTAAACCATAACTAAAAATACAAATTTCGACAAAATCGGGCCACTTTTGACAAAGTTATGGCCATTTCCGTTTCTTCACCCTCAAAAAAAAAAAAATTTTATCATACCTTAGGGGGTCCATATGACATTTTCAGATTTAAATGCAGTTTTGCTCTAGGTGTCAAACCATAACTAAAAATACAAATTTCGACAAAATCGGGCCACTTTTGACAAAGTTATGGCCATTTGCGTTTCTTCACCCTCAAAAAAAAAATTGATCATACCTTAGGGGGTCCAGATGACATTTTCAGATTTAAATGCAGTTTTGCTCTAGGTGTCAAACCATACCTAAAAATACAAATTTCGACAAAATCGGGCCACTTTTGACAAAGTTATGGCCATTTGCGTTTCTTCACCCTCAAAAAAAAGAAAAATTTTATCATACCTTAGGGGGTCCAGATGAATTTTCATATTTAAATGCAGTTTTGCTTTAGGTGTCAAACCATAACTAAAAATACAAATTTCGACAAAATCGGGCCACTTTTGACAAAGTTATGGCCATTTGCGTTTCTTCACCCTCAAAAAAAAAAAAAATTTTATCACACCTTAGGGGGTCCAGATGACATTTTCAGATTTAAATGCAGTTTTGCTCTAGAGGTCAAACCATAACTAAAAATACAAATTTCGACAAAATCGGGCCACTTTTGACAAAGTTATGGCCATTTGCGTTTCTTCACCCTCAAAAAAAAAGAAATTGATCATACCTTAGGGGATCCAGATGACATTTTCAGATTTAAATGCAGTTCTGCTCTAGGTGTCAAACCATAACTAAAAATACAGAGTTGAGCAAATTAGGGCTACTTTCTACAAAGTTATGGCCATTTGCGT
>JAEIFY010000015.1:0-30741 GCA_018904355.1 Drosophila sproati
ATGGCCATTTCCATTTCTTCACCCTCGAAAAAAAAATTTTATCATACTTAGGGGGTCCAGATGACATTTTCAGATTTAAATGCAGTTTTGCTCTAAGGTGTCAAACCAGTAATGAAAAATATAATTTTTGAGCAAATTGGGCGACTTCTGAGAAAGTTATGGCCATTTGTGTTTCTTCACCCTCAAAAAAAAAAAATTTTATCCACACTGCATGGGGGTTCAGATGCAATTTCAGATTTAAATGCAATCTGCTCTAGGTGTCAAACCATAAACTAAAAATACAAATTTCGACAAAATCGGGCCGACTTCTTGAGAAAGTTGGATGGCGATTTGCGTTTTCTTTAGCCTCAAAAAAAGAAAAATTTATCATACCTTAGGGGGTCCAGATGCCATTTTCAGGATTTAAAATGCAGTTTTGTCTTAGGTGTCAAACCAGCAACTGAAAAATACAAATTTCGACAAAATTGGGCTGATTTTTGAGAAAGTTATGGCCATTTCCGTTTCTTCATCTTCTAAAAAAAAAAAAATTATCACACCTATGGTCCAGATGACATTTTCAGATTTAAATGGAAGTTTTGCTCTAGGTGTCAAACCATAACTAAAAATACAAATTTTGATAAAATCGGGCTACTTCTACAAAGTTATGGCCATTTGTGTTCTTCACCCTCAAAAAAAAATTGATCATACTTAATGTCCAGACGACATTTTCAGATTTAATGGACATCTGTTCTGGGTACGAATCTACAATGAAAATACAGATTTCGATAAATTGGGCCACTTTTGACAAAGTTATGGCCATTTGCGTTTTCTTCATCTCTCAAAAAAAGAAAAATTTTATCATACCTTAGGTGGTCCACAATGACATTTTCAGATTTAAATGCAGTTTTGCTCTAGGTGCCCAAACTAGATGAAAATACAAATTTCGAACAAAATCGGGCTACTTTTGACAAAGTTATGGCCATTTGCGTTTTCTTCACCCTCAAAAAAAAAAATTGATCATACTTAGGAAGTCTCCATAATGACATTTCAGGTTTAAATGTAGTTTTGCTTTAGGTGTCAAACCATAACTAAAAATACAAATTTTGACAAAATTGGGCCCACTTCTGAGGAAGTTATGGCCATTTAATTTTTCTTCACCTCTAAAAAAAGAAAAATTTTATTCATACTTAGGGGGTCCAGACCACATTTTCAGATTTAAATGCAGTTTTGCTCTTGAGGTGTCAAACCACAATAAAAATACAAATTTTGACAAAATTGGGCCACTTTTGATAAAGTTAGTGTGCATCCGTGTTTTCTTTATCTCTCAAAAAAAAATTGATCATACCTTAGGGGGTCCAGATGACATTTTCAGATTTAATGCAGTTTTGCTCTAGGTGTCAAACCACAACTGAAAAATACAAATTCTGATAAATTGGGGCTGGTTTTGAGAAAGTTATGGCCATTTGCGTTTCTCCACCTCTTGTCAAAAAAAAAAATTGATCATATACTTAATAGGTCCATACTGCATTTCATATTTAAACCTAAATTCAGTCTCTAGGTGTCAAACCATAACTAAAAATACAAATTTTGGACAAAATCGGGCCACTTTTGACAAAGTTATGGCCATTTGTGTTTCTTTACCTTGAAAAAAAAAATTGATCATACCTTAGGGGGTCCAGATGACATTTTCAGATTTAATGCAGTTTTGTCTTAGGTGTCAAACCATAACTAAAATATAAATTCCGAGCAAATTGGCCACTTTTGTAAAGTTATGGCCATTTGCGTTTCTCCACCTCTCAAAAAAAAATTGATCATACTTATAAATTCTCCAGATGAATATTTCAGATTTAATGCAGTTTTGCTCTAGGTGTCAACCATAACTAAAAATACAGATTTCGACAAAATCGGGCCACTTCTTGACAAAGTTATGGCCATTTGCGTTTTCTTCACCCTCAAAAAAAGAAAAATTTTATTCACACTGGCGAAATGTCCAGATGACATTTCCATATTCAAATGCAGTTTTGCTCTAGGTGTCAAACCATAACTAAAAATACAAATTTTGAACAAAATCGGGCCACTTTTGACAAAGTTATGGCCATTTGCGTTTTCTTCACCCTCGAAAAAGAAAAATTTTATCACACTTATGGTCCAGATGAGATTTTCAGGTTTAAATGTAGTTCTGCTCTAGGTGTCAAACCAAATAAAAATACAAATTTCGACAAAATCGGGTTACTTTTGACAAAGTTATGGCCATTTGTGTTTCTTCACCCTCAAAAAAAAAATTGATCATACCTTAGGGGGTCCAGATGACATTTTCAGATTTAAATGCAGTTTTGCTCTAGGTGTCAAACCAAACTAGAAATACAAATTTCGACAAAATCGGGCCACTTCCACAAAGTCATGGCCATTTGCGTTTCTTCACCCTCAAAAAAAGAGAAATTTTATCAACACCGTGGGGGGTCCAGATGACATTTTCAGATTTAAATGCAGTTTTGCTCTAGGTGTCAAACCATAACTAAAAATACAAATTTCGATAAACTCGGGCCACTTCTGGAAAAGCTATGGCTATTTTGTGTTTTTTCTATCTCTCAAAAAAAATTGATCATACCTTAGGGGGTCCAGATGACATTTTCAGATTTAAATGCAGTTTTGCTCTAGGTGTCAAACCATAACTAAAAATACAAATTTCGACAAAATCGGGCTACTTCTACAAAGTTATGGCCATTTGCGTTTCTTCACTCTCAAAAAAAAAAGAAAACTTTTTATCAGCACGTATGGTCCAGACCAGCATTTTCAGATTTAAACCTAGTTTTGCTCTAGGTGTCAAACCATAACTAAAAATACAAATTTCGATAAAACCGGGCCACTTCCTAGAAAGTTATGGCCATCTGCGTTTCTTTACCCTCAAAAAAAAAAAATTGATCATACCTTAGGGGGTCCAGATGACATTTTCAGATTTAAATGCAGTTTTGCTCAAGGTGTCAAACCATAACTAAAAATACAAATCTTTGGACAAAATCGGGCCACTTCTGATAAAGTTGATGGCCATTTGCGTTTTCTTCACCCTCAAAAAGAAAAATTTTATCATACCTTAGGGGGTCCAGATGACATTTTCAGATTTAATGCAGTTTTGCTCTAGGTGTCAAACCATAACTAAAAATACAAATTTCGACAAAATCGGGCTACTTCTGACAAAGTTATGGCCATTTGCGTTTTTCTTTACCTCTAAAAAAAAATTGATCACACTGGGCTGGTCCAGATGACATTTTCAGATTTAAAATGCAGTTTTGTCTTAGGTGTTAAACTATAACTAAAAATACAAATTTCGACAAAATCGGGCCACTTTTGCACAAAGCTACGGCCATTTGCGCTTCTTCACCCTCAAAAAGAAAAATTTCATCACCTTAGGAGTTTCATATGATGTTTCAGATTTATGCAAATTTGTGCTTTGCCAGACTACGAGAAATTTTTGATAATTGTGTGATTTCCAAGAAACTATGGCCATTTGTGTTTCTCCACCCTCAAAAAAAAAAAATTTTATCATACCTTAGGGGGTCCAGATGACATTTTCAGATTTAAATGCAGTTTTGCTCTAGGTGTCAAACCATAACTAAAAATACAAATTTTGACAAAATCGGGCTAATTCTGACTTCGCTTATGGCCATTTGTGTTTCTTCACCCTCAAAAAAAGAAAAATTTTATCATACCTTAGGGGGTCCAGATGACATTTTCAGATTTAAATGCAGTTTTGCTTAGGTGTCAAACTATAACTAAAAATACAAATTTCGACAAAACCGGGCTACTTCCGGAAAAGTTATGGCCATTTGCGTTTTCTTCACCTCAAAAGGAAAAATTTTATCATACCTTAGGGGGTCTAGACTACATTTTCAGATTTAAATGCAGTTTTGTTTCTTAGGTGTCAAATTAACTAAAAATACAAATTTTGATAAAATTGGGCCACTTTTGACAAAGTTATGGCCATTTGCGTTTTCCTCAACCTCAAAAAAAAAATTGATCATACCTTAGGGGGTCCAGATGACATTTTCAGATTTAAATGCAGTTTTGCTCTAGGTGTCAAACCATAACTAAAAATACAAATTCGACAAAATTGGGCCAACTCTACAAAGTTATGGCCATTTGCGTTTCTTCACCCTCGAAAAAAGAAAAATTTTATCATACCTTAGGAATCTCCATATGAAATTTTCAGATTTAAATGCAGTTTTGTCTTAGGTGTCAAACCATAACTAAAAATACAAATTTCGTAAAATCGGGCCACTTCCACAAAGTCATGGCCATCCTGTCCACCCTCAAAAAAATAATTGATCAGCACTGTAGGTGGTTCAGATGACATTTTCAGATTTAATGTAGTTTTGCTCTAGGTGTCAAACCATAACTAAAAATACAAATTTCGACAAAATCGGGCTACTTTTGACAAAGTTATGGCCATTTGCGTTTCTTCACCCTCAAAAAAAAAGAAAAATTTTATCATACCTTAGGGGGTCCAGATGACATTTTCAGATTTAAATGCAGTTTTGCTCTTAGGTGTCAAACCATAACTAAAAATACAAATTTTGACAAAATCGGGCCACTTCTGACAAAGTTATGGCCATTTGCGTTTTCTTCACCCTCAAAAAAAAAAAATTTTATCATACCTTAGGGGGTCCAGATGACATTTTCAGATTTAAATGCAGTTTTGCTCTAGGTGTCAAACCATAACTAAAAATACAAATTTCGACAAAATCGGGCCACTTTTGACAAAGTTATGGCCATTTGCGTTTTCTTCACCCTCAAAAAAAAAAAATATCATACCTTAGGGGGTCCAGATGACATTTTCAGATTTAAATGCAGTTTTGCTCTAGGTGTCAAACCATAACTAAAAATACAAATTTCGACAAAATCGGGCCACTTTTGACAAAGTTATGGCCATTTGCGTTTCTTCACCCTCAAAAAAAAAGAAAAATTTTATCATACCTTAGGGGGTCCAGATTTTCAGATTTAAATGCAGTTTTGCTCTAGGTGTCAAACCATAACTAAAAATACAAATTTCGACAAAATCGGGCCACTTTTGACAAAGTTATGGCCATTTGCGTTTCTTCACCCTCAAAAAAAAAAAAAATTTTATCATACCTTAGGGGGTCCAGATGACATTTTCAGATTTAAATGCAGTTTTGCTCTAGGTGTCAAACCATAACTAAAAATACAAATTTCGACAAAATCGGGCCACTTTTGACAAAGTTATGGCCATTTGCGTTTCTTCACCCTCAAAAAAAAAAAAAATTTTATCATACCTTAGGGGGTCCAGATGACATTTTCAGATTTAAATGCAGTTTTGCTCTAGGTGTCAAACTATAACTAAAAATACAAATTTCGACAAAATCGGGCCACTTTTGACAAAGTTATGGCCATTTGCGTTTCTTCACCCTCAAAAAAAAAAAAATTTTATCATACCTTAGGGGGTCCAGATGACATTTTCAGATTTAAATGCAGTTTTGCTCTAGGTGTCAAACCATAACTAAAAATACAAATTTCGACAAAATCGGGCCACTTTTGACAAAGTTATGGCCATTTGCGTTTCTTCACCCTCAAAAAAAAAAAAAAATTTTATCATACCTTAGGGGGTCCAGATGACATTTTCAGATTTAAATGCAGTTTTGCTCTAGGTGTCAAACCATAACTAAAAATACAAATTTCGACAAAATCGGGCCACTTTTGACAAAGTTATGGCCATTTGCGTTTCTTCACCCTCAAAAAAAAAAAATTTTATCATACCTTAGGGGGTCCAGATGACATTTTCAGATTTAAATGCAGTTTTGCTCTAGGTGTCAAACCATAACTAAAAATACAAATTTCGACAAAATCGGGCCACTTTTGACAAAGTTATGGCCATTTGCGTTTCTTCACCCTCAAAAAAAAGAAAAATTTTATCATACCTTAGGGGGTCCAGATGACATTTTCAGATTTAAATGCAGTTTTGCTCTAGGTGTCAAACCATAACTAAAAATACAAATTTCGACAAAATCGGGCCACTTTTGACAAAGTTATGGCCATTTGCGTTTCTTCACCCTCAAAAAAAAAAAAATTTTATCATACCTTAGGGGGTCCAGATGACATTTTCAGATTTAAATGCAGTTTTGCTCTAGGTGTCAAACCATAACTAAAAATACAAATTTCGACAAAATCGGGCCACTTTTGACAAAGTTATGGCCATTTGCGTTTCTTCACCCTCAAAAAAAAAAAAATTTTATCATACCTTAGGGGGTCCAGATGACATTTTCAGATTTAAATGCAGTTTTGCTCTAGGTGTCAAACCATAACTAAAAATACAAATTTCGACAAAATCGGGCCACTTTTGACAAAGTTATGGCCATTTGCGTTTCTTCACCCTCAAAAAAAAAAAAAATTTTATCATACCTTAGGGGGTCCAGATGACATTTTCAGATTTAAATGCAGTTTTGCTCTAGGTGTCAAACCATAACTAAAAATACAAATTTCGACAAAATCGGGCCACTTTTGACAAAGTTATGGCCATTTGCGTTTCTTCACCCTCAAAAAAAGAAAAATTTTATCATACCTTAGGGGGTCCAGATGACATTTTCAGATTTAAATGCAGTTTTGCTCTAGGTGTCAAACCATAACTAAAAATACAAATTTCGACAAAATCGGGCCACTTTTGACAAAGTTATGGCCATTTGCGTTTCTTCACCCTCAAAAAAAAAAAAATTTTATCATACCTTAGGGGGTCCAGATGACATTTTCAGATTTAAATGCAGTTTTGCTCTAGGTGTCAAACCATAACTAAAAATACAAATTTCGACAAAATCGGGCCACTTTTGACAAAGTTATGGCCATTTGTGTTTCTTCACCCTCAAAAAAAAAAAAAAAAATTTTATCATACCTTAGGGGGTCCAGATGACATTTTCAGATTTAAATGCAGTTTTGCTCTAGGTGTCAAACCATAACTAAAAATACAAATTTCGACAAAATCGGGCCACTTTTGACAAAGTTATGGCCATTTGCGTTTCTTCACCCTCAAAAAAAAAAAAAAATTTTATCATACCTTAGGGGGTCCAGATGACATTTTCAGATTTAAATGCAGTTTTGCTCTAGGTGTCAAACCATAACTAAAAATACAAATTTCGACAAAATCGGGCCACTTTTGACAAAGTTATGGCCATTTGCGTTTCTTCACCCTCAAAAAAAAAAAAAAATTTTATCACACCTTAGGGGGTCCAGATGACATTTTCAGATTTAAATGTAGTTTTGCTCTAGGTGTCAAACCATAACTAAAAATACAAATTTCGACAAAATCGGGCCACTTTTGACAAAGTTATGGCCATTTGCGTTTCTTCACCCTCAAAAAAAAAAAAAATTTATCATACCTTAGGGGGTCCAGATGACATTTTCAGATTTAAATGCAGTTTTGCTCTAGGTGTCAAACCATAACTAAAAATACAAATTTCGACAAAATCGGGCCACTTTTGACAAAGTTATGGCCATTTGCGTTTCTTCACCCTCAAAAAAAAAAAAAAATTTTATCATACCTTAGGGGGTCCAGATGACATTTTCAGATTTAAATGCAGTTTTGCTCTAGGTGTCAAACCATAACTAAAAATACAAATTTCGACAAAATCGGGCCACTTTTGACAAAGTTATGGCCATTTGCGTTTCTTCACCCTCAAAAAAAAAAAAATTTTATCATACCTTAGGGGGTCCAGATGACATTTTCAGATTTAAATGCAGTTTTGCTCTAGGTGTCAAACCATAACTAAAAATACAAATTTCGACAAAATCGGGCCACTTTTGACAAAGTTATGGCCATTTGCGTTTCTTCACCCTCAAAAAAAAGAAAAATTTTATCATACCTTAGGGGGTCCAGATGACATTTTCAGATTTAAATGCAGTTTTGCTCTAGGTGTCAAACCATAACTAAAAATACAAATTTCGACAAAATCGGGCCACTTTTGACAAAGTTATGGCCATTTGCGTTTCTTCACCCTCAAAAAAAAAAAAATTTTATCATACCTTAGGGGGTCCAGATGACATTTTCAGATTTAAATGCAGTTTTGCTCTAGGTGTCAAACCATAACTAAAAATACAAATTTCGACAAAATCGGGCCACTTTTGACAAAGTTATGGCCATTTGCGTTTCTTCACCCTCAAAAAAAAGAAAAATTTTATCATACCTTAGGGGGTCCAGATGACATTTTCAGATTTAAATGCAGTTTTGCTCTAGGTGTCAAACCATAACTAAAAATACAAATTTCGACAAAATCGGGCCACTTTTGACAAAGTTATGGCCATTTGCGTTTCTTCACCCTCAAAAAAAAGAAAAATTTTATCATACCTTAGGGGGTCCAGATGACATTTTCAGATTTAAATGCAGTTTTGCTCTAGGTGTCAAACCATAACTAAAAATACAAATTTCGACAAAATCGGGCCACTTTTGACAAAGTTATGGCCATTTGCGTTTCTTCACCCTCAAAAAAAAAAAATTTTATCATACCTTAGGGGGTCCAGATGACATTTTCAGATTTAAATGCAGTTTTGCTCTAGGTGTCAAACCATAACTAAAAATACAAATTTCGACAAAATCGGGCCACTTTTGACAAAGTTATGGCCATTTGCGTTTCTTCACCCTCAAAAAAAAAAAATTTTATCATACCTTAGGGGGTCCAGATGACATTTTCAGATTTAAATGCAGTTTTGCTCTAGGTGTCAAACCATAACTAAAAATACAAATTTCGACAAAATCGGGCCACTTTTGACAAAGTTATGGCCATTTGCGTTTCTTCACCCTCAAAAAAAAGAAAAATTTTATCATACCTTAGGGGGTCCAGATGACATTTTCAGATTTAAATGCAGTTTTGCTCTAGGTGTCAAACCATAACTAAAAATACAAATTTCGACAAAATCGGGCCACTTTTGACAAAGTTATGGCCATTTGCGTTTCTTCACCCTCAAAAAAAAAAAAATTGATCATACCTTAGGGGGTCCAGATGACATTTTCAGATTTAAATGCAGTTTTGCTCTAGGTGTCAAACCATAACTAAAAATACAAATTTCGACAAAATCGGGCCACTTTTGACAAAGTTATGGCCATTTGCGTTTCTTCACCCTCAAAAAAAAAAAAAAATTTTATCATACCTTAGGGGGTCCAGATGACATTTTCAGATTTAAATGCAGTTTTGCTCTAGGTGTCAAACCATAACTAAAAATACAAATTTCGACAAAATCGGGCCACTTTTGACAAAGTTATGGCCATTTGCGTTTCTTCACCCTCAAAAAAAAGAAAAATTTTATCATACCTTAGGGGGTCCAGATGACATTTTCAGATTTAAATGCAGTTTTGCTCTAGGTGTCAAACCATAACTAAAAATACAAATTTCGACAAAATCGGGCCACTTTTGACAAAGTTATGGCCATTTGCGTTTTCTTCACCCTCAAAAAAAAAAATTTTTTTATCATACCTTAGGGGGTCCAGATGACATTTTCAGATTTAAATGCAGTTTTGCTCTAGGTGTCAAACCATAACTAAAAATACAAATTTCGACAAAATCGGGCCACTTTTGACAAAGTTATGGCCATTTGCGTTTCTTCACCCTCAAAAAAAAAAAAATTTATCATACCTTAGGGGGTCCAGATGACATTTTCAGATTTAAATGCAGTTTTGCTCTAGGTGTCAAACCATAACTAAAAATACAAATTTCGACAAAATCGGGCCACTTTTGACAAAGTTATGGCCATTTGCGTTTCTTCACCCTCAAAAAAAAAAAAAAATTTTATCATACCTTAGGGGGTCCAGATGACATTTTCAGATTTAAATGCAGTTTTGCTCTAGGTGTCAAACCATAACTAAAAATACAAATTTCGACAAAATCGGGCCACTTTTGACAAAGTTATGGCCATTTGCGTTTCTTCACCCTCAAAAAAAAAAAAATTTTATCATACCTTAGGGGGTCCAGATGACATTTTCAGATTTAAATGCAGTTTTGCTCTAGGTGTCAAACCATAACTAAAAATACAAATTTCGACAAAATCGGGCCACTTTTGACAAAGTTATGGCCATTTGCGTTTCTTCACCCTCAAAAAAAAAAAAATTTTATCATACCTTAGGGGGTCCAGATGACATTTTCAGATTTAAATGCAGTTTTGCTCTAGGTGTCAAACCATAACTAAAAATACAAATTTCGACAAAATCGGGCCACTTTTGACAAAGTTATGGCCATTTGCGTTTTCTTCACCCAAAAAAAAAAAAATTTTATCATACCTTAGGGGGTCCAGATGACATTTTCAGATTTAAATGCAGTTTTGCTCTAGGTGTCAAACCATAACTAAAAATACAAATTTCGACAAAATCGGGCCACTTTTGACAAAGTTATGGCCATTTGCGTTTCTTCACCCTCAAAAAAAAGAAAAATTTGATCATACCTTAGGGGGTCCAGATGACATTTTCAGATTTAAATGAGGCTCTAGGTGTCAAACCATAACTAAAAATACAAATTTCGACAAAATCGGGCCACTTTTGACAAAGTTATGGCCATTTGCGTTTTCTTCACCCTCAAAAAAAGAAAAATTTTATCATACCTTAGGGGGTCCAGATGACATTTTCAGATTTAAATGTAGTTTTGCTCTAGGTGTCAAACCATAACTAAAAATACAAATTTCGACAAAATCGGGCCACTTTTGACAAAGTTATGGCCATTTGCGTTTCTTCACCCTCAAAAAAAAAAAAATTTTATCATACCTTAGGGGGTCCAGATGACATTTTCAGATTTAAATGCAGTTTTGCTCTAGGTGTCAAACCATAACTAAAAATACAAATTTCGACAAAATCGGGCCACTTTTGACAAAGTTATGGCCATTTGCGTTTCTTCACCCTCAAAAAAAAAAAAATTTTATCATACCTTAGGGGGTCCAGATGACATTTTCAGATTTAAATGCAGTTTTGCTCTAGGTGTCAAACCATAACTAAAAATACAAATTTCGACAAAATCGGGCCACTTTTGACAAAGTTATGGCCATTTGCGTTTCTTCACCCTCAAAAAAAAAAAAATTTTATCATACCTTAGGGGGTCCAGATGACATTTTCAGATTTAAATGCAGTTTTGCTCTAGGTGTCAAACCATAACTAAAAATACAAATTTCGACAAAATCGGGCCACTTTTGACAAAGTTATGGCCATTTGCGTTTCTTCACCCTCAAAAAAAAAAAATTTTATCATACCTTAGGGGGTCCAGATGACATTTTCAGATTTAAATGCAGTTTTGCTCTAGGTGTCAAACCATAACTAAAAATACAAATTTCGACAAAATCGGGCCACTTTCGACAAAGTTATGGCCATTTCCGTTTCTTCACCCTCAAAAAAAAAAAAATTTTATCATACCTTAGGGGGTCCAGATGACATTTTCAGATTTAAATGCAGTTTTGCTCTAGGTGTCAAACCATAACTAAAAATACAAATTTCGACAAAATCGGGCCACTTTTGACAAAGTTATGGCCATTTGCGTTTCTTCACCCTCAAAAAAAAAAAAATTTATCATACCTTAGGGGGTCCAGATGACATTTTCAGATTTAAATGCAGTTTTGCTCTAGGTGTCAAACCATAACTAAAAATACAAATTTCGACAAAATCGGGCCACTTTTGACAAAGTTATGGCCATTTGCGTTTCTTCACCCTCAAAAAAAGAAAAATTTTATCATACCTTAGGGGGTCCAGATGACATTTTCAGATTTAAATGCAGTTTTGCTCTAGGTGTCAAACCATAACTAAAAATACAAATTTCGACAAAATCGGGCCACTTTTGACAAAGTTATGGCCATTTGCGTTTCTTCACCCTCAAAAAAAAGAAAAATTTTATCATACCTTAGGGGGTCCAGATGACATTTTCAGATTTAAATGCAGTTTTGCTCTAGGTGTCAAACCATAACTAAAAATACAAATTTCGACAAAATCGGGCCACTTTTGACAAAGTTATGGCCATTTGCGTTTCTTCCACCCTCAAAAAAAAAAAAATTTTATCATACCTTAGGGGGTCCAGATGACATTTTCAGATTTAAATGCAGTTTTGCTCTAGGTGTCAAACCATAACTAAAAATACAAATTTCGACAAAATCGGGCCACTTTTGACAAAGTTATGGCCATTTGCGTTTCTTCACCCTCAAAAAAAAAAAATTTTATCATACCTTAGGGGGTCCAGATGACATTTTCAGATTTAAATGCAGTTTTGCTCTAGGTGTCAAACCATAACTAAAAATACAAATTTCGACAAAATCGGGCCACTTTTGACAAAGTTATGGCCATTTGCGTTTCTTCACCCTCAAAAAAAAGAAAAATTTTATCATACCTTAGGGGGTCCAGATGACATTTTCAGATTTAAATGCAGTTTTGCTCTAGGTGTCAAACCATAACTAAAAATACAAATTTCGACAAAATCGGGCCACTTTTGACAAAGTTATGGCCATTTGCGTTTCTTCACCCTCAAAAAAAAAAAAATTTTATCATACCTTAGGGGGTCCAGATGACATTTTCAGATTTAAATGCAGTTTTGCTCTAGGTGTCAAACCATAACTAAAAATACAAATTTCGACAAAATCGGGCCACTTTTGACAAAGTTATGGCCATTTGCGTTTCTTCACCCTCAAAAAAAAAAAAATTTTATCATACCTTAGGGGGTCCAGATGACATTTTCAGATTTAAATGCAGTTTTGCTCTAGGTGTCAAACCATAACTAAAAATACAAATTTCGACAAAATCGGGCCACTTTTGACAAAGTTATGGCCATTTGCGTTTCTTCACCCTCAAAAAAAAGAAAAATTTTATCATACCTTAGGGGGTCCAGATGACATTTTCAGATTTAAATGCAGTTTTGCTCTAGGTGTCAAACCATAACTAAAAATACAAATTTCGACAAAATCGGGCCACTTTTGACAAAGTTATGGCCATTTGCGTTTCTTCACCCTCAAAAAAAAAATTTTATCATACCTTAGGGGGTCCAGATGACATTTTCAGATTTAAATGCAGTTTTGCTCTAGGTGTCAAACCATAACTAAAAATACAAATTTCGACAAAATCGGGCCACTTTTGACAAAGTTATGGCCATTTGCGTTTCTTCACCCTCAAAAAAAAAAAAAAAATTTTATCATACCTTAGGGGGTCCAGATGACATTTTCAGATTTAAATGCAGTTTTGCTCTAGGTGTCAAACCATAACTAAAAATACAAATTTCGACAAAATCGGGCCACTTTTGACAAAGTTATGGCCATTTGCGTTTCTTCACCCTCAAAAAAAAAAAAATTTTATCATACCTTAGGGGGTCCAGATGACATTTTCAGATTTAAATGCAGTTTTGCTCTAGGTGTCAAACCATAACTAAAAATACAAATTTCGACAAAATCGGGCCACTTTTGACAAAGTTATGGCCATTTGCGTTTCTTCACCCTCAAAAAAAAAAAAAAATTTTATCATACCTTAGGGGGTCCAGATGACATTTTCAGATTTAAATGCAGTTTTGCTCTAGGTGTCAAACCATAACTAAAAATACAAATTTTCGACAAAATCGGGCCACTTTTGACAAAGTTATGGCCATTTGCGTTTCTTCACCCTCAAAAAAAAGAAAAATTTATCATACCTTAGGGGGTCCAGATGACATTTTCAGATTTAAATGCAGTTTTGCTCTAGGTGTCAAACCATAACTAAAAATACAAATTTCGACAAAATCGGGCCACTTTTGACAAAGTTATGGCCATTTGCGTTTCTTCACCCTCAAAAAAAAAAAAAAATTTTATCATACCTTAGGGGGTCCAGATGACATTTTCAGATTTAAATGCAGTTTTGCTCTAGGTGTCAAACCATAACTAAAAATACAAATTTCGACAAAATCGGGCCACTTTTGACAAAGTTATGGCCATTTGCGTTTCTTCACCCTCAAAAAAAAAAAATTTTATCATACCTTAGGGGGTCCAGATGACATTTTCAGATTTAAATGCAGTTTTGCTCTAGGTGTCAAACCATAACTAAAAATACAAATTTCGACAAAATCGGGCCACTTTTGACAAAGTTATGGCCATTTGCGTTTCTTCACCCTCAAAAAAAAAAAAATTTTATCATACCTTAGGGGGTCCAGATGACATTTTCAGATTTAAATGCAGTTTTGCTCTAGGTGTCAAACCATAACTAAAAATACAAATTTCGACAAAATCGGGCCACTTTTGACAAAGTTATGGCCATTTGCGTTTCTTCACCCTCAAAAAAAAAAAAATTTTATCATACCTTAGGGGGTCCAGATGACATTTTCAGATTTAAATGCAGTTTTGCTCTAGGTGTCAAACCATAACTAAAAATACAAATTTCGACAAAATCGGGCCACTTTTGACAAAGTTATGGCCATTTGCGTTTCTTCACCCTCAAAAAAAAAAAAATTTTATCATACCTTAGGGGGTCCAGATGACATTTTCAGATTTAAATGCAGTTTTGCTCTAGGTGTCAAACCATAACTAAAAATACAAATTTCGACAAAATCGGGCCACTTTTGACAAAGTTATGGCCATTTGCGTTTTCTTCACCCTCAAAAAAAAAAAATTTGATCATACCTTAGGGGGTCCAGATGACATTTTCAAGATTTAAATGCAGTTTTGCTCTAGGTGTCAAACCATAACTAAAAATACCAAAATCAAAAGCCCAAAACCAGGTGTCACACAATATTTGAACAAAATCGGGCCACTTTTGACAAAGTTATGGCCATTTGCGTTTCTTCACCCTCAAAAAAAGGAAAAATTTTATCATACCTTAGGGGGTCCAGATGACATTTTCAGATTTAAATGCAGTTTTGCTCTAGGTGTCAAACCATAACTAAAAATACAAATTTCGACAAAATCGGGCCACTTTTGACAAAGTTATGGCCATTTGCGTTTCTTCACCCTCAAAAAAAGAAAAATTTTATCATACCTTAGGGGGTCCAGATGACATTTTCAGATTTAAATGCAGTTTTGCTCTAGGTGTCAAACCATAACTAAAAATACAAATTTCGACAAAATCGGGCCACTTTTGACAAAGTTATGGCCATTTGCGTTTCTTCACCCTCAAAAAAAAGAAAAATTTTATCATACCTTAGGGGGTCCAGATGACATTTTCAGATTTAAATGCAGTTTTGCTCTAGGTGTCAAACCATAACTAAAAATACAAATTTCGACAAAATCGGGCCACTTTTGACAAAGTTATGGCCATTTGCGTTTCTTCACCCTCAAAAAAAAAAAATTTTATCATACCTTAGGGGGTCCAGATGACATTTTCAGATTTAAATGCAGTTTTGCTCTAGGTGTCAAACCATAACTAAAAATACAAATTTCGACAAAATCGGGCCACTTTTGACAAAGTTATGGCCATTTGCGTTTTCTTCACCCTCAAAAAAAAAAATCATACCTTAGGGGTCCAGATGACATTTTCAGATTTAAATGCAGTTTTGCTCTAGGTGTCAAACCATAACTAAAAATACAAATTTCGACAAAATCGAAATGTCCGGATTTGCGTTTCTTCACCCTCAAAAAAAAAAAAAATTTTATCATACCTTAGGGGGTCCAGATGACATTTTCAGATTTAAATGCAGTTTTGCTCTAGGTGTCAAACCATAACTAAAAATACAAATTTCGACAAAATCGGGCCACTTTTGACAAAGTTATGGCCATTTGCGTTTCTTCACCCTCAAAAAAAAAAAAATTTATCATACCTTAGGGGGTCCAGATGACATTTTCAGATTTAAATGCAGTTTTGCTCTAGGTGTCAAACCATAACTAAAAATACAAATTTCGACAAAATCGGGCCACTTTTGACAAAGTTATGGCCATTTGCGTTTCTTCACCCTCAAAAAAAGAAAAATTTTATCATACCTTAGGGGGTCCAGATGACATTTTCAGATTTAAATGCAGTTTTGCTCTAGGTGTCAAACCATAACTAAAAATACAAATTTCGACAAAATCGGGCCACTTTTGACAAAGTTATGGCCATTTGCGTTTCTTCACCCTCAAAAAAAAGAAAAATTTTATCATACCTTAGGGGGTCCAGATGACATTTTCAGATTTAAATGCAGTTTTGCTCTAGGTGTCAAACCATAACTAAAAATACAAATTTCGACAAAATCGGGCCACTTTTGACAAAGTTATGGCCATTTGCGTTTCTTCACCCTCAAAAAAAGAAAAATTTTATCATACCTTAGGGGGTCCAGATGACATTTTCAGATTTAAATGCAGTTTTGCTCTAGGTGTCAAACCATAACTAAAAATACAAATTTCGACAAAATCGGGCCACTTTTGACAAAGTTATGGCCATTTGCGTTTCTTCACCCTCAAAAAAAAAAAAATTTATCATACCTTAGGGGGTCCAGATGACATTTTCAGATTTAAATGCAGTTTTGCTCTAGGTGTCAAACCATAACTAAAAATACAAATTTCGACAAAATCGGGCCACTTTTGACAAAGTTATGGCCATTTGCGTTTCTTCACCCTCAAAAAAAAAAAATTTTATCATACCTTAGGGGGTCCAGATGACATTTTCAGATTTAAATGCAGTTTTGCTCTAGGTGTCAAACCATAACTAAAAATACAAATTTCGACAAAATCGGGCCACTTTTGACAAAGTTATGGCCATTTGCGTTTCTTCACCCTCAAAAAAGAAAAATTTTATCATACCTTAGGGGGTCCAGATGACATTTTCAGATTTAAATGCAGTTTTGCTCTAGGTGTCAAACCATAACTAAAAATACAAATTTCGACAAAATCGGGCCACTTTTGACAAAGTTATGGCCATTTGCGTTTCTTCACCCTCAAAAAAAGGAAAAATTTTATCATACCTTAGGGGGTCCAGATGACATTTTCAGATTTAAATGCAGTTTTGCTCTAGGTGTCAAACCATAACTAAAAATACAAATTTCGACAAAATCGGGCCACTTTTGACAAAGTTATGGCCATTTGCGTTTCTTCACCCTCAAAAAAAAAAAAAATTTATCATACCTTAGGGGGTCCAGATGACATTTTCAGATTTAAATGCAGTTTTGCTCTAGGTGTCAAACCATAACTAAAAATACAAATTTCGACAAAATCGGGCCACTTTTGACAAAGTTATGGCCATTTGCGTTTTCTTCACCCTCAAAAAAAAGAAAAATTTTATCATACCTTAGGGGGTCCAGATGACATTTTCAGATTTAAATGCAGTTTTGCTCTAGGTGTCAAACCATAACTAAAAATACAAATTTCGACAAAATCGGGCCACTTTTGACAAAGTTATGGCCATTTGCGTTTCTTCACCCTCAAAAAAAGAAAAATTTATCATACCTTAGGGGGTCCAGATGACATTTTCAGATTTAAATGCAGTTTTGCTCTAGGTGTCAAACCATAACTAAAAATACAAATTTCGACAAAATCGGGCCACTTTTGACAAAGTTATGGCCATTTGCGTTTCTTCACCCTCAAAAAAAAGAAAAATTTTATCATACCTTAGGGGGTCCAGATGACATTTTCAGATTTAAATGCAGTTTTGCTCTAGGTGTCAAACCATAACTAAAAATACAAATTTCGACAAAATCGGGCCACTTTTGACAAAGTTATGGCCATTTGCGTTTCTTCACCCTCAAAAAAAAGAAAAATTTTATCATACCTTAGGGGGTCCAGATGACATTTTCAGATTTAAATGCAGTTTTGCTCTAGGTGTCAAACCATAACTAAAAATACAAATTTCGACAAAATCGGGCCACTTTTGACAAAGTTATGGCCATTTGCGTTTCTTCACCCTCAAAAAAAAAAAAATTTATCATACCTTAGGGGGTCCAGATGACATTTTCAGATTTAAATGCAGTTTTGCTCTAGGTGTCAAACCATAACTAAAAATACAAATTTCGACAAAATCGGGCCACTTTTGACAAAGTTATGGCCATTTGCGTTTTCTTCCCCCACAAAAAAGAAAAATTTTATCATACCTTAGGGGGTCCAGATGACATTTTCAGATTTAAATGCAGTTTTGCTCTAGGTGTCAAACCATAACTAAAAATACAAATTTCGACAAAATCGGGCCACTTTTGACAAAGTTATGGCCATTTGCGTTTCTTCACCCTCAAAAAAAAGAAAAATTTTATCATACCTTAGGGGGTCCAGATGACATTTTCAGATTTAAATGCAGTTTTGCTCTAGGTGTCAAACCATAACTAAAAATACAAATTTCGACAAAATCGGGCCACTTTTGACAAAGTTATGGCCATTTGCGTTTCTTCACCCTCAAAAAAAAGAAAAATTTTATCATACCTTAGGGGGTCCAGATGACATTTTCAGATTTAAATGCAGTTTTGCTCTAGGTGTCAAACCATAACTAAAAATACAAATTTCGACAAAATCGGGCCACTTTTGACAAAGTTATGGCCATTTGCGTTTCTTCACCCTCAAAAAAAAAAAATTTTTATCATACCTTAGGGGGTCCAGATGACATTTTCAGATTTAAATGCAGTTTTGCTCTAGGTGTCAAACCATAACTAAAAATACAAATTTCGACAAAATCGGGCCACTTTTGACAAAGTTATGGCCATTTGCGTTTCTTCACCCTCAAAAAAAAAAAAATTTTATCATACCTTAGGGGGTCCAGATGACATTTTCAGATTTAAATGCAGTTTTGCTCTAGGTGTCAAACCATAACTAAAAATACAAATTTCGACAAAATCGGGCCACTTTTGACAAAGTTATGGCCATTTGCGTTTCTTCACCCTCCAAAAAAAGAAAAATTTTATCATACCTTAGGGGGTCCAGATGACATTTTCAGATTTAAATGCAGTTTTGCTCTAGGTGTCAAACCATAACTAAAAATACAAATTTCGACAAAATCGGGCCACTTTTGACAAAGTTATGGCCATTTGCGTTTCTTCACCCTCAAAAAAAAAAAAAATTTATCATACCTTAGGGGGTCCAGATGACATTTTCAGATTTAAATGCAGTTTTGCTCTAGGTGTCAAACCATAACTAAAAATACAAATTTCGACAAAATCGGGCCACTTTTGACAAAGTTATGGCCATTTGCGTTTCTTCACCCTCAAAAAAAAAAAATTTTATCATACCTTAGGGGGTCCAGATGACATTTTCAGATTTAAATGCAGTTTTGCTCTAGGTGTCAAACCATAACTAAAAATACAAATTTCGACAAAATCGGGCCACTTTTGACAAAGTTATGGCCATTTGCGTTTCTTCACCCTCAAAAAAAAAAAATTTTATCATACCTTAGGGGGTCCAGATGACATTTTCAGATTTAAATGCAGTTTTGCTCTAGGTGTCAAACCATAACTAAAAATACAAATTTCGACAAAATCGGGCCACTTTTGACAAAGTTATGGCCATTTGCGTTTCTTCACCCTCAAAAAAAAAAAAATTTTATCACACCTTAGGGGGTCCAGATGACATTTTCAGATTTAAATGCAGTTTTGCTCTAGGTGTCAAACCATAACTAAAAATACAAATTTCGACAAAATCGGGCCACTTTTGACAAAGTTATGGCCATTTGCGTTTCTTCACCCTCAAAAAAAGAAAAATTTTATCATACCTTAGGGGGTCCAGATGACATTTTCAGATTTAAATGCAGTTTTGCTCTAGGTGTCAAACCATAACTAAAAATACAAATTTCGACAAAATCGGGCCACTTTTGACAAAGTTATGGCCATTTGCGTTTCTTCACCCTCAAAAAAAAAAAATTTTATCATACCTTAGGGGGTCCAGATGACATTTTCAGATTTAAATGCAGTTTTGCTCTAGGTGTCAAACCATAACTAAAAATACAAATTTCGACAAAATCGGGCCACTTTTGACAAAGTTATGGCCATTTGCGTTTTCTTCACCCTCAAAAAAAAAATTTTATCATACCTTAGGGGGTCCAGATGACATTTTCAGATTTAAATGCAGTTTTGCTCTAGGTGTCAAACCATAACTAAAAATACAAATTTCGACAAAATCGGGCCACTTTTGACAAAGTTATGGCCATTTGCGTTTCTTCACCCTCAAAAAAAAAAAAAATTTTATCATACCTTAGGGGGTCCAGATGACATTTTCAGATTTAAATGCAGTTTTGCTCTAGGTGTCAAACCATAACTAAAAATACAAATTTCGACAAAATCGGGCCACTTTTGACAAAGTTATGGCCATTTGCGTTTCTTCACCCTCAAAAAAAAAAAAATTTATCATACCTTAGGGGGTCCAGATGACATTTTCAGATTTAAATGCAGTTTTGCTCTAGGTGTCAAACCATAACTAAAAATACAAATTTCGACAAAATCGGGCCACTTTTGACAAAGTTATGGCCATTTGCGTTTTCTTCACCCTCAAAAAAAAAAAAATTTATCATACCTTAGGGGGTCCAGATGACATTTTCAGATTTAAATGCAGTTTTGCTCTAGGTGTCAAACCATAACTAAAAATACAAATTTCGACAAAATCGGGCCACTTTTGACAAAGTTATGGCCATTTGCGTTTCTTCACCCTCAAAAAAAAGAAAAAATTTATCATACCTTAGGGGGTCCAGATGACATTTTCAGATTTAAATGCAGTTTTGCTCTAGGTGTCAAACCATAACTAAAAATACAAATTTCGACAAAATCGGGCCACTTTTGACAAAGTTATGGCCATTTGCGTTTCTTCACCCTCAAAAAAAAGAAAAATTTTATCATACCTTAGGGGGTCCAGATGACATTTTCAGATTTAAATGCAGTTTTGCTCTAGGTGTCAAACCATAACTAAAAATACAAATTTCGACAAAATCGGGCCACTTTTGACAAAGTTATGGCCATTTGCGTTTCTTCACCCTCCAAAAAAAGAAAAATTTTATCATACCTTAGGGGGTCCAGATGACATTTTCAGATTTAAATGCAGTTTTGCTCTAGGTGTCAAACCATAACTAAAAATACAAATTTCGACAAAATCGGGCCACTTTTGACAAAGTTATGGCCATTTGCGTTTCTTCACCCTCAAAAAAAAAAAAATTTATCATACCTTAGGGGGTCCAGATGACATTTTCAGATTTAAATGCAGTTTTGCTCTAGGTGTCAAACCATAACTAAAAATACAAATTTCGACAAAATCGGGCCACTTTTGACAAAGTTATGGCCATTTGCGTTTCTTCACCCTCAAAAAAAAAAAAATTTTATCATACCTTAGGGGGTCCAGATGACATTTTCAGATTTAAATGCAGTTTTGCTCTAGGTGTCAAACCATAACTAAAAATACAAATTTCGACAAAATCGGGCCACTTTTGACAAAGTTATGGCCATTTGCGTTTCTTCACCCTCAAAAAAAAAAAAATTTTATCATACCTTAGGGGGTCCAGATGACATTTTCAGATTTAAATGCAGTTTTGCTCTAGGTGTCAAACCATAACTAAAAATACAAATTTCGACAAAATCGGGCCACTTTTGACAAAGTTATGGCCATTTGCGTTTCTTCACCCTCAAAAAAAAAAAAAAATTTTATCATACCTTAGGGGGTCCAGATGACATTTTCAGATTTAAATGCAGTTTTGCTCTAGGTGTCAAACCATAACTAAAAATACAAATTTCGACAAAATCGGGCCACTTTTGACAAAGTTATGGCCATTTGCGTTTTCTTCACCCTCAAAAAAAAAAAAAATTTTATCATACCTTAGGGGGTCCAGATGACATTTTCAGATTTAAATGCAGTTTTGCTCTAGGTGTCAAACCATAACTAAAAATACAAATTTCGACAAAATCGGGCCACTTTTGACAAAGTTATGGCCATTTGCGTTTCTTCACCCTCAAAAAAAAGAAAAATTTTATCATACCTTAGGGGGTCCAGATGACATTTTCAGATTTAAATGCAGTTTTGCTCTAGGTGTCAAACCATAACTAAAAATACAAATTTCGACAAAATCGGGCCACTTTTGACAAAGTTATGGCCATTTGCGTTTTCTTCACCCTCAAAAAAAAAAAATTTTATCATACCTTAGGGGGTCCAGATGACATTTTCAGATTTAAATGCAGTTTTGCTCTAGGTGTCAAACCATAACTAAAAATACAAATTTCGACAAAATCGGGCCACTTTTGACAAAGTTATGGCCATTTGCGTTTCTTCACCCTCAAAAAAAAAAAAATTTTATCATACCTTAGGGGGTCCAGATGACATTTTCAGATTTAAATGCAGTTTTGCTCTAGGTGTCAAACCATAACTAAAAATACAAATTTCGACAAAATCGGGCCACTTTTGACAAAGTTATGGCCATTTGCGTTTCTTCACCCTCAAAAAAAAAAAAATTTTATCATACCTTAGGGGGTCCAGATGACATTTTCAGATTTAAATGCAGTTTTGCTCTAGGTGTCAAACCATAACTAAAAATACAAATTTCGACAAAATCGGGCCACTTTTGACAAAGTTATGGCCATTTGCGTTTCTTCACCCTCAAAAAAAAAAAAATTGATCATACCTTAGGGGGTCCAGATGACATTTTCAGATTTAAATGCAGTTTTGCTCTAGGTGTCAAACCATAACTAAAAATACAAATTTCGACAAAATCGGGCCACTTTTGACAAAGTTATGGCCATTTGCGTTTCTTCACCCTCAAAAAAAAGAAAAATTTTATCATACCTTAGGGGGTCCAGATGACATTTTCAGATTTAAATGCAGTTTTGCTCTAGGTGTCAAACCATAACTAAAAATACAAATTTCGACAAAATCGGGCCACTTTTGACAAAGTTATGGCCATTTGCGTTTCTTCACCCTCAAAAAAAAAAAAAATTTTATCATACCTTAGGGGGTCCAGATGACATTTTCAGATTTAAATGCAGTTTTGCTCTAGGTGTCAAACCATAACTAAAAATACAAATTTCGACAAAATCGGGCCACTTTTGACAAAGTTATGGCCATTTGCGTTTTCTTCACCCTCAAAAAAAAGAAAAATTTTATCATACCTTAGGGGGTCCAGATGACATTTTCAGATTTAAATGCAGTTTTGCTCTAGGTGTCAAACCATAACTAAAAATACAAATTTCGACAAAATCGGGCCACTTTTGACAAAGTTATGGCCATTTGCGTTTCTTCACCCTCAAAAAAAAAAATTTTATCATACCTTAGGGGGTCCAGATGACATTTTCAGATTTAAATGCAGTTTTGCTCTAGGTGTCAAACCATAACTAAAAATACAAATTTCGACAAAATCGGGCCACTTTTGACAAAGTTATGGCCATTTGCGTTTCTTCACCCTCAAAAAAAAGAAAAATTTTATCATACCTTAGGGGGTCCAGATGACATTTTCAGATTTAAATGCAGTTTTGCTCTAGGTGTCAAACCATAACTAAAAATACAAATTTCGACAAAATCGGGCCACTTTTGACAAAGTTATGGCCATTTGCGTTTCTTCACCCTCAAAAAAAAAAAATTTTATCATACCTTAGGGGGTCCAGATGACATTTTCAGATTTAAATGCAGTTTTGCTCTAGGTGTCAAACCATAACTAAAAATACAAATTTCGACAAAATCGGGCCACTTTTGACAAAGTTATGGCCATTTGCGTTTCTTCACCCTCAAAAAAAAAAAAATTTTATCATACCTTAGGGGGTCCAGATGACATTTTCAGATTTAAATGCAGTTTTGCTCTAGGTGTCAAACCATAACTAAAAATACAAATTTCGACAAAATCGGGCCACTTTTGACAAAGTTATGGCCATTTGCGTTTCTTCACCCTCAAAAAAAAAAAATTTTATCATACCTTAGGGGGTCCAGATGACATTTTCAGATTTAAATGCAGTTTTGCTCTAGGTGTCAAACCATAACTAAAAATACAAATTTGACAAAATCGGGCTACTTTTGACAAAGTTATGGCCATTTGCGTTTCTTCACCCTCAAAAAAAAGAAAAATTTTATCATACCTTAGGGGGTCCAGATGACATTTTCAGATTTAAATGCAGTTTTGCTCTAGGTGTCAAACCATAACTAAAAATACAAATTTCGACAAAATCGGGCCACTTTTGACAAAGTTATGGCCATTTGCGTTTCTTCACCCTCTAAAAAAAGAAAAATTTTATCATACCTTAGGGGGTCCAGATGACATTTTCAGATTTAAATGCAGTTTTGCTCTAGGTGTCAAACCATAACTAAAAATACAAATTTCGACAAAATCGGGCCACTTTTGACAAAGTTATGGCCATTTGCGTTTCTTCACCCTCAAAAAAAGAAAAATTTTATCATACCTTAGGGGGTCCAGATGACATTTTCAGATTTAAATGCAGTTTTGCTCTAGGTGTCAAACCATAACTAAAAATACAAATTTCGACAAAATCGGGCCACTTTTGACAAAGTTATGGCCATTTGCGTTTCTTCACCCTCAAAAAAAAAAAAATTTTATCATACCTTAGGGGGTCCAGATGACATTTTCAGATTTAAATGCAGTTTTGCTCTAGGTGTCAAACCATAACTAAAAATACAAATTTCGACAAAATCGGGCCACTTTTGACAAAGTTATGGCCATTTGCGTTTCTTCACCCTCAAAAAAAAAAAAAATTTTATCATACCTTAGGGGGTCCAGATGACATTTTCAGATTTAAATGCAGTTTTGCTCTAGGTGTCAAACCATAACTAAAAATACAAATTTCGACAAAATCGGGCCACTTTTGACAAAGTTATGGCCATTTGCGTTTCTTCACCCTCAAAAAAAAAAAATTTTATCATACCTTAGGGGGTCCAGATGACATTTTCAGATTTAAATGCAGTTTTGCTCTAGGTGTCAAACCATAACTAAAAATACAAATTTCGACAAAATCGGGCCACTTTTGACAAAGTTATGGCCATTTGCGTTTTCTTCACCCTCAAAAAAAAAAAATTTTATCATACCTTAGGGGGTCCAGATGACATTTTCAGATTTAAATGCAGTTTTGCTCTAGGTGTCAAACCATAACTAAAAATACAAATTTCGACAAAATCGGGCCACTTTTGACAAAGTTATGGCCATTTGCGTTTCTTCACCCTCAAAAAAAAAAAAATTTTATCATACCTTAGGGGGTCCAGATGACATTTTCAGATTTAAATGCAGTTTTGCTCTAGGTGTCAAACCATAACTAAAAATACAAATTTCGACAAAATCGGGCCACTTTTGACAAAGTTATGGCCATTTGCGTTTCTTCACCCTCAAAAAAAGAAAAATTTTATCATACCTTAGGGGGTCCAGATGACATTTTCAGATTTAAATGCAGTTTTGCTCTAGGTGTCAAACCATAACTAAAAATACAAATTTCGACAAAATCGGGCCACTTTTGACAAAGTTATGGCCATTTGCGTTTCTTCACCCTCAAAAAAAGAAAAATTTTATCATACCTTAGGGGGTCCAGATGACATTTTCAGATTTAAATGCAGTTTTGCTCTAGGTGTCAAACCATAACTAAAAATACAAATTTCGACAAAATCGGGCCACTTTTGACAAAGTTATGGCCATTTGCGTTTCTTCACCCTCAAAAAAAAGAAAAATTTTATCATACCTTAGGGGGTCCAGATGACATTTTCAGATTTAAATGCAGTTTTGCTCTAGGTGTCAAACCATAACTAAAAATACAAATTTCGACAAAATCGGGCCACTTTTGACAAAGTTATGGCCATTTGCGTTTCTTCACCCTCAAAAAAAAGAAAAATTTTATCATACCTTAGGGGGTCCAGATGACATTTTCAGATTTAAATGCAGTTTTGCTCTAGGTGTCAAACCATAACTAAAAATACAAATTTCGACAAAATCGGGCCACTTTTGACAAAGTTATGGCCATTTGCGTTTTCTTCACCCTCAAAAAAAAAAAAATTTATCATACCTTAGGGGGTCCAGATGACATTTTCAGATTTAAATGCAGTTTTGCTCTAGGTGTCAAACCATAACTAAAAATACAAATTTCGACAAAATCGGGCCACTTTTGACAAAGTTATGGCCATTTGCGTTTCTTCACCCAAAAAAAAAAAAATTTTATCATACCTTAGGGGGTCCAGATGACATTTTCAGATTTAAATGCAGTTTTGCTCTAGGTGTCAAACCATAACTAAAAATACAAATTTCGACAAAATCGGGCCACTTTTGACAAAGTTATGGCCATTTGCGTTTCTTCACCCTCAAAAAAAGAAAAATTTTATCATACCTTAGGGGGTCCAGATGACATTTTCAGATTTAAATGCAGTTTTGCTCTAGGTGTCAAACCATAACTAAAAATACAAATTTCGACAAAATCGGGCCACTTTTGACAAAGTTATGGCCATTTGCGTTTCTTCACCCTCAAAAAAAAAAAATTTTATCATACCTTAGGGGGTCCAGATGACATTTTCAGATTTAAATGCAGTTTTGCTCTAGGTGTCAAACCATAACTAAAAATACAAATTTCGACAAAATCGGGCCACTTTTGACAAAGTTATGGCCATTTGCGTTTCTTCACCCTCAAAAAAAAAAAAATTTTATCATACCTTAGGGGGTCCAGATGACATTTTCAGATTTAAATGCAGTTTTGCTCTAGGTGTCAAACCATAACTAAAAATACAAATTTCGACAAAATCGGGCCACTTTTGACAAAGTTATGGCCATTTGCGTTTCTTCACCCTCAAAAAAAAGAAAAATTTTATCATACCTTAGGGGGTCCAGATGACATTTTCAGATTTAAATGCAGTTTTGCTCTAGGTGTCAAACCATAACTAAAAATACAAATTTCGACAAAATCGGGCCACTTTTGACAAAGTTATGGCCATTTGCGTTTCTTCACCCTCAAAAAAAGAAAAATTTTATCATACCTTAGGGGGTCCAGATGACATTTTCAGATTTAAATGCAGTTTTGCTCTAGGTGTCAAACCATAACTAAAAATACAAATTTCGACAAAATCGGGCCACTTTTGACAAAGTTATGGCCATTTGCGTTTTCTTCACCCTCAAAAAAAAAAAAATTTATCATACCTTAGGGGGTCCAGATGACATTTTCAGATTTAAATGCAGTTTTGCTCTAGGTGTCAAACCATAACTAAAAATACAAATTTCGACAAAATCGGGCCACTTTTGACAAAGTTATGGCCATTTGCGTTTCTTCACCCTCAAAAAAAAGAAAAATTTTATCATACCTTAGGGGGTCCAGATGACATTTTCAGATTTAAATGCAGTTTTGCTCTAGGTGTCAAACCATAACTAAAAATACAAATTTCGACAAAATCGGGCCACTTTTGACAAAGTTATGGCCATTTGCGTTTCTTCACCCTCAAAAAAAAAAAAATTTATCATACCTTAGGGGGTCCAGATGACATTTTCAGATTTAAATGCAGTTTTGCTCTAGGTGTCAAACCATAACTAAAAATACAAATTTCGACAAAATCGGGCCACTTTTGACAAAGTTATGGCCATTTGCGTTTCTTCACCCTCAAAAAAAAAAAAAATTTTATCATACCTTAGGGGGTCCAGATGACATTTTCAGATTTAAATGCAGTTTTGCTCTAGGTGTCAAACCATAACTAAAAATACAAATTTCGACAAAATCGGGCCACTTTTGACAAAGTTATGGCCATTTGCGTTTCTTCACCCTCAAAAAAAAAAAAATTTTATCATACCTTAGGGGGTCCAGATGACATTTTCAGATTTAAATGCAGTTTTGCTCTAGGTGTCAAACCATAACTAAAAATACAAATTTCGACAAAATCGGGCCACTTTTGACAAAGTTATGGCCATTTGCGTTTCTTCACCCTCAAAAAAAAAAAAATTTTATCATACCTTAGGGGGTCCAGATGACATTTTCAGATTTAAATGCAGTTTTGCTCTAGGTGTCAAACCATAACTAAAAATACAAATTTCGACAAAATCGGGCCACTTTTGACAAAGTTATGGCCATTTGCGTTTTCTTCACCCTCAAAAAAAGAAAAATTTTATCATACCTTAGGGGGTCCAGATGACATTTTCAGATTTAAATGCAGTTTTGCTCTAGGTGTCAAACCATAACTAAAAATACAAATTTCGACAAAATCGGGCCACTTTTGACAAAGTTATGGCCATTTGCGTTTCTTCACCCTCAAAAAAAAAAAAATTTTATCATACCTTAGGGGGTCCAGATGACATTTTCAGATTTAAATGCAGTTTTGCTCTAGGTGTCAAACCATAACTAAAAATACAAATTTCGACAAAATCGGGCCACTTTTGACAAAGTTATGGCCATTTGCGTTTCTTCACCCTCAAAAAAAAAAAAATTTTATCATACCTTAGGGGGTCCAGATGACATTTTCAGATTTAAATGCAGTTTTGCTCTAGGTGTCAAACCATAACTAAAAATACAAATTTCGACAAAATCGGGCCACTTTTGACAAAGTTATGGCCATTTGCGTTTCTTCACCCTCAAAAAAAAAAAAATTTTATCATACCTTAGGGGGTCCAGATGACATTTTCAGATTTAAATGCAGTTTTGCTCTAGGTGTCAAACCATAACTAAAAATACAAATTTCGACAAAATCGGGCCACTTTTGACAAAGTTATGGCCATTTGCGTTTCTTCACCCTCAAAAAAAAAAAAATTTTATCATACCTTAGGGGGTCCAGATGACATTTTCAGATTTAAATGCAGTTTTGCTCTAGGTGTCAAACCATAACTAAAAATACAAATTTCGACAAAATCGGGCCACTTTTGACAAAGTTATGGCCATTTGCGTTTCTTCACCCTCAAAAAAAAAAAAAATTTTATCATACCTTAGGGGGTCCAGATGACATTTTCAGATTTAAATGCAGTTTTGCTCTAGGTGTCAAACCATAACTAAAAATACAAATTTCGACAAAATCGGGCCACTTTTGACAAAGTTATGGCCATTTGCGTTTCTTCACCCTCAAAAAAAAAAAAATTTTATCATACCTTAGGGGGTCCAGATGACATTTTCAGATTTAAATGCAGTTTTGCTCTAGGTGTCAAACCATAACTAAAAATACAAATTTCGACAAAATCGGGCCACTTTTGACAAAGTTATGGCCATTTGCGTTTCTTCACCCTCAAAAAAAAAAAAATTTATCATACCTTAGGGGGTCCAGATGACATTTTCAGATTTAAATGCAGTTTTGCTCTAGGTGTCAAACCATAACTAAAAATACAAATTTCGACAAAATCGGGCCACTTTTGACAAAGTTATGGCCATTTGCGTTTCTTCACCCTCAAAAAAAAGAAAAATTTTATCATACCTTAGGGGGTCCAGATGACATTTTCAGATTTAAATGCAGTTTTGCTCTAGGTGTCAAACCATAACTAAAAATACAAATTTCGACAAAATCGGGCCACTTTTGACAAAGTTATGGCCATTTGCGTTTCTTCACCCTCAAAAAAAAAAAAATTTTATCATACCTTAGGGGGTCCAGATGACATTTTCAGATTTAAATGCAGTTTTGCTCTAGGTGTCAAACCATAACTAAAAATACAAATTTCGACAAAATCGGGCCACTTTTGACAAAGTTATGGCCATTTGCGTTTCTTCACCCTCAAAAAAAAAAAAATTTTATCATACCTTAGGGGGTCCAGATGACATTTTCAGATTTAAATGCAGTTTTGCTCTAGGTGTCAAACCATAACTAAAAATACAAATTTCGACAAAATCGGGCCACTTTTGACAAAGTTATGGCCATTTGCGTTTCTTCACCCTCAAAAAAAAAGAAAAATTTTATCATACCTTAGGGGGTCCAGATGACATTTTCAGATTTAAATGCAGTTTTGCTCTAGGTGTCAAACCATAACTAAAAATACAAATTTCGACAAAATCGGGCCACTTTTGACAAAGTTATGGCCATTTGCGTTTCTTCACCCTCAAAAAAAGAAAAATTTTATCATACCTTAGGGGGTCCAGATGACATTTTCAGATTTAAATGCAGTTTTGCTCTAGGTGTCAAACCATAACTAAAAATACAAATTTCGACAAAATCGGGCCACTTTTGACAAAGTTATGGCCATTTGCGTTTCTTCACCCTCAAAAAAAAAAAAATTTTATCATACCTTAGGGGGTCCAGATGACATTTTCAGATTTAAATGCAGTTTTGCTCTAGGTGTCAAACCATAACTAAAAATACAAATTTCGACAAAATCGGGCCACTTTTGACAAAGTTATGGCCATTTGCGTTTCTTCACCCTCAAAAAAAAGAAAAATTTTATCATACCTTAGGGGGTCCAGATGACATTTTCAGATTTAAATGCAGTTTTGCTCTAGGTGTCAAACCATAACTAAAAATACAAATTTCGACAAAATCGGGCCACTTTTGACAAAGTTATGGCCATTTGCGTTTTCTTCACCCTCAAAAAAAAAAAAATTTATCATACCTTAGGGGGTCCAGATGACATTTTCAGATTTAAATGCAGTTTTGCTCTAGGTGTCAAACCATAACTAAAAATACAAATTTCGACAAAATCGGGCCACTTTTGACAAAGTTATGGCCATTTGCGTTTCTTCACCCTCAAAAAAAAGAAAAATTTTATCATACCTTAGGGGGTCCAGATGACATTTTCAGATTTAAATGCAGTTTTGCTCTAGGTGTCAAACCATAACTAAAAATACAAATTTCGACAAAATCGGGCCACTTTTGACAAAGTTATGGCCATTTGCGTTTTCTTCACCCTCAAAAAAAGAAAAATTTTATCATACCTTAGGGGGTCCAGATGACATTTTCAGATTTAAATGCAGTTTTGCTCTAGGTGTCAAACCATAACTAAAAATACAAATTTCGACAAAATCGGGCCACTTTTGACAAAGTTATGGCCAAAGTTATGGCCATTTGCGTTTTCTTCAC
>JAEIFY010000016.1:0-49006 GCA_018904355.1 Drosophila sproati
CATTATGTGAATAATTTGGACATGTCTTGCAGAAGTATTTACCTGAATGATATGAGTTAGCATCTACAAGTCTGGAGGTATATAAAAACAAATATATATGTTTACAAAATATTATTTTTTTTAGTAAAGATCTTTATTTAAATTATTACCTTGACAAATTTTTTATCCACACAAAATGCACACACTCCTCAGTCTCCAGCAACATTAGGCTAATGTGGTTTTTCTTCTCCGCCTCCCCCATTGACTGCATTTGAAAGCATAAAACATTGATGCTAATGTTTTGGTTTTGAGCTTTAAAATTTTTATTGATCCAACAGTGGTGGGAAATAAAAATTTGAAAAATTGAGCACGAGTGATTCATCAATTTTTATTAATTCACTCTCAATCCCATCAACTTTATATACTGAACATCGAGCAGGCTGGTTATTTCCTGGTGCTTTAAGGGCTGATATTAATGCCCATTTAAAACAAAATGCATCAGCATTTTTAACGTTAATAATCGCTTTCTTGTTCCTCAACAGTTTGGGTGTTTCAATAAAGCTTGAAACTTTAAGTGGAGTATATTTATTAATGTTTACCTTCAGTCTTAAGTGGTTAAACGAATTTAATAAACAATTTGGACGATTTCGCATTTCGTTACGTTAACAAATTCCGCTTGCGCATATACACGAACCAAACAAATTCGACTTGGCTTTCAATTGCATGCAATGCATTGCTTGGTTCAACAATTAAAACATTAAACTTGTAGAAATATAAAAATCGTTAATGGAAATCGACACAAAGTTCGTCGCAGCAGCAATCACACACATGCACATAGACTCAAATAACGGTTATTGAATACTGACCGTTTTTGCTCGTTGTGTATTTTGTTCGCCGTTAGCTTACGGTCAATTTTCAATCGTCTTCTCTTCACAACGTCGCTGCTTCATTACATATTTCGCTGCTCGCTTTCGTCGCTTCAGTCGCTCCTTTAGTGGTTTATCTCAAATTCGTTCTTCGATCGTTTGTGTAAGAGCTGAACTGCGATCGATACTGTTGTAGTTCATATTCACACATACACACAATAATCTTTTCGGCGTTTTTGGCGCGTCAAGCAAAAGTTAAGCTCTGCGCCAAATTCTCTTTGATTTCAGTACACATCTGTAAATATTGTAGTGGCCCGTAGTCCAGTTTAATTAATTTTGTTGAATAGAGCAACACAAAATTACCATAAAATAACATCAAAATTACAAGTCAAAACCACCTAGTTTACTTCGGTACAAAAATAAAATCCGTTGAGAGAAATTTGTCGATCGTTAATTTTTAGTTCCTAAAACTCGCGCTCATAGTTTAGCGGATACCGCTACCGTGAATCTATCGCCAAGAATGCAACCGTGTGATTCGTTGTCGGCAGCGCCACCTGGTAACAGCTCTGCGAAAAGAAGCTGCTGCTTTTAGCTCCAGCTTCCTTCTTTTCCATTCGTTAAGTCGAGGAGCAAGAACGTGCCCCCCTCGTGATAATTATAAATAAAAAAATAAAAATTGACGGAGGACGAGCAGGACAGGAAAACAAATCTCAAAATTTCTAAGCCATCCACGGCTTAAAGTGGAAGGGATCGTTATCGCTGATTGGAACAGCAAAAACACTCACTGTCAAGGAGAAAATATTACTGACGGCGTAAGGAAAACGCCTGGATTTGGCGTTTGGCGAAGATCCAAACAACTACATTCAAGTTCTGGCCTTAGCACTGTTCCGGCATTAAATTTTGTTGGGTCAAACCAAGAAAAAAATAGAAAGATATATATCAACAAAAACATATATATATATATATATATATATAATTCCAACAGACAAACGTGCAGTGATCACCAAAAAACAAAAACAAATGGACAAAAATTAAAAAGCCATGCAGCGT
This sequence comes from Drosophila sproati, assembly GCA_018904355.1. Lineage (NCBI taxonomy): Eukaryota > Metazoa > Arthropoda > Insecta > Diptera > Drosophilidae > Drosophila > Drosophila sproati. The sequence continues at coordinate 1,896 of JAEIFY010000016.1, forward strand.
AAAACGCCGATGGCCAATTACAATTATAATTATAGTTATAAGTCCAAAATTAGATTTAGTTTAAAGTGCAAAATTATATTTATTTATAGTGCAAAATTGTTGGTATCGGTGGTCTTAAAACAATTCAGTTCGCTGTGAATGAATAATCAAATTATTGAAAGAAACAGGTGGACAAATTTCACTAGATTGAAAAGTGTATATCACGCGAAAAAAAAATAGTCTTTACATTTCATTTTAAACATTCTTCAGTTGTCTGCGAGCCCTCATTGTGCGGGCATCGCTAGCACCAAACTCAAAAAACCAAACTCAAAACCAAACTCAAAAAAAACCAAACTCAAAAAAACCAAACTCAAAAAAAAAAACTTCATCGCTAGCACCAAACTCAAAAAACCGAAAAAAAAGTTTAAACAATTTATAAGTGATGCTAAGTAAATTCACTACATTAACAATTGTACGACTAAAGTGCTAAACAATGAACAGTTAAATTCATATTAAGCCACCAGAGTGTTAGTGACATTGTTTAAATAACTCAAATGGGCTGATATAAATCAAATAAAATTCACGCCATTTTGGTTTTCGCCGCAGACAACTCGCTATTAATTAACAATTAAATCAGTGCAAGTTCGTTTTGTCTTCGTCCGTTTCTTCTCATTTATACGTGATTCGTTGGTTTTACACGGTAAAACCTTATTTGTGAACTTTCTTACGCAAGTGCAAGTAACCAATCGTGACTGTTAAGTGTATGTGTTGCATACACATACAAGTGTGCAACGGTTGATGTACGAACAGCATCCACACTATGGCCAACACCAACATTAAAGAAAGTGCCCCTCCATCAGCGCGCTCTCAGTTTACTCTCTCTGACTTGCATGCGCTCTTTTTGGCGAACTCATCTAGTGATGAGCAAGCAGCGCTGCCTATTTTTTTCGGCGAACTCACCACACGATGAGCAAGCTGCATCTGCGCTGCCGCCGTGGAGAGATGTATGGACTTACAGCCTGAGGTGAGTTGCACAGCTAATTCGGTTGCCAACTATGTGTCTGCTAGTTCGGACGTCGACGTGGAGAAAACGATTTCTGCAAATGATACAAGTGCTTCATCAACAACAGTTGTTGCACAGGCCAAAAAAGGAAACAAAGCCCCAACGAGCAAAGCTAAAGTTAAATGCTCCGATATGCGCACCTTTGGGACTTCAGGCAGCAACTTGTTGGCCCACAGCTTCTCCAGATCAGCAAAAAAATCCACTGCCAGTGCCAATCTATACAGGCGAGCATCCCAGACGTTGCCTCCGATTCTTCAGTAAGCAGCCCAAATTCCACCACGGAATTTTGCAGCCGAAAGCTAATAATGATCGCGAGCAAATTAGTGCGGACAAAATTCAAATGAAGTCCAAACAACAGCTCAGCCCTGCGGTCAAAATTCCAGCGATATTCCTGTTTGATGTCAAGGAACTCCAGCCATTGTGACAAAGCCAACAACATTCCAGGCATCGGCAGCTTTACAACCAAATGTTCAAAATCCAATGGTGTTGTTCATTTGTGATGATATTCAAACTTATTATGCCCTGTTGAGGGCCTTTAAAAATGATGACGATGAATTGCACACCCATCAGTTGGGCGGCGACCGTGGCTACAGAATTGTCATCCGACATCTGCATCACTCGACGCCCACTGATTGGGTCTGCAATAAATTACGAAGCCTTGGCTGATGGTGTCCGTAATGTGTGCGTCATTAAACACAATCGGACTCTCCGCCCGATGAACATCTTTGCCGTAGAATTACAGCCTACTCTCGACAACTCTAATGATGCGATCTGCTTGACAATGCTCGGCAACCAGCGAGTTGTTGTTAGAGAGGCAGCTGAGAAGACATGATCCTGTTCAGTGCCATCGGTGCCAACGCCACCACACTAAAATCTAGTGCCGCCGCCCCTTTGCTTGCATGAAGTGTGCGGGCGCGCATCCCTCCACGAGCTGCAGCACAACCAGGATCGCTAACCCCAAATGTGTAAATTGCCATGGCAAGCATGTAGCCAGCTATAAGGGCTGCCCCCAAATTTAAGGAGGCCCGGGCAAACCTCCCTGTCAACAACCTACGCTCTAACTTCGATGCACTGCAGAGGCCGCTGCACGCCCCACCAGCAGAGCAAAGAAGACAACAATTCTGCGACAGCAGAGCCGCCAAATGCCGCAGCAGTCCAGCACACCAAACAGGACCAATGGGCAGAGTGGCGCTAATATGCACTCTGGCCAGTGGCAGCAGCAGAAACAACAACAACAGCTAGATCAGCAGCAAACATCGCAGCGCCAAGAAAACCGTATCTGCAGAACAGCCCAGTTACTCAACCAAACCAAGCTACGCCTACGTCTTCGAGAAATCCAGCTGAGCGGCATCTGCTTCTCCAACAGAAATTGATGCCAGAAAAAACACCAGCTGCCCAAGCCATCTCCGCTACAACACCAGCTCCAACCACAGAGGAGCGGCCTACAAACGGATGCAGGAACCTCCAGGCAGCAGTGCCTGCCCCAAGTGGGAAAATCCCCATTTCGAACGCGTTGTGGCATCACCACAGATGCAGTGTAGTTTCATGGGCAACGCATCCTTAACCCGTGCATATGAGGCAAAAACAACAAATCCATTCAGGAAAACAGGCATAATAAAACAATTAGACAGCAAACATTTGAAGAAAAAAAAAAAGGCGAAGAATCATACATTATAAAACTAAATTTAAAAAGAAAAAGAAAATAAACATAAATAAATATAACAGTAATTTCAGGTCAACTACGGAAGATCCATCTACCAGTCCACCTGCTAATAATTATAATATTAACGCTAGCCGTAACTCAGAGTAACACCCAAATATAGAAGTAAACCACGTAAAAGCACAAAACGGGTTCGTTTTTATTTAAAACAGGCTCATTGAGCATACCCTCAGATTTCGAATACCATTGCCTAACAGTAAATTAAAACAAAAACCGAAAATACTGAAAAAGATTTAATATCTCAGACACATGATTTTAGTGTTCTACCCCAAATGGAATATCTAGTAGAAAAACTTCATAGAGAAATGAACGGAATAAAGATAATCAAAAGACAGAAGCGAGGACTCCTAAATGTAGTAGGAAAAGGTTACAAATATTTATTTGGCACATTAACTGAAGACGACAAAACAGAACTTACTGAAAAAATTTATGATTTAGAAGCTAATAGCATACAGGTAAACGAACTAAACAAAGTCATAGAAGCAGTCAATCATGGCATCCAAGTAATGGACAGCATGACAGAAATATCACAACAGAACACAAAATTAAGTTTATTAATGTTTAACTTACAACAATTCACTGAATACATCGAAGATATCGAATTAGGGATGCAACTATCTAGATTGGGAATTTTTAACCCAAAATTACTAAAACATGATCATTTATTAAATGTCGATTCAGAAAAAATTGTTAAATATAAAAACATCAACTTGGATAAAATCCACAACAAATGAAATTATAATAATATCACATATACCAAAAACTCTGTCACAAGAAACTTTGTATTCAATAATACCATATCCAGATGAGAAAAAAAAATATTTTAACCGAACTAGGGCTAACTATTAGTGATAAATATTATTTACACAAAAATAACACTTATTCAGCAACAAATAAAACTAATAGCAAACGAATGCATAAACGGTATTTTAAAACAAATAAAAGTTGAATGTAAATATACTAAAACAAGAAAAAACTATGAAATAAATTTCATAGAGCCAAATGTAATATTAACTTGGAACCTACCTAAAACCACACTTAATCAAAACTGTATACCACAACAAGTCGAAATTTTAGGAAACAACATTATCAAAGCAACCAATTGTTCTGTTCAATTAGAAGATATCCAGATTTCAAATGTAATATCAGACTTTACGCAAACCATTTATATATGTAATAATATAATTAAACAGAGCCGTTAGCATTCTTAGAAACTAAAGAACTCATAAGAGAACACACAAAAACAAATAATACCTTGTTAATCATAAGCTTAACATTAGTGACAGTATTGTCAATAGTAATAATAAGCTATTTTTTGTTCAAATTCAAAAATTTACCAAAACAAATAACAATCAAATATAAGAATAGTGCAGCAACGACACCACACGTCGAAGATGAAGAAAAAACAACCGCAGAAAACACCAACGACTTACAGTTATACCCTATACTGAGCGCTTGAGGACAAGCCAATTTCTAAGGGATGGGGAAGTGACATATCCAGATCACGCAGATCTCTCATGTCCACACTCACGCCAATCATACAGCATGTCAACATCGCAGACGCACTTTCTCTTAATAGAATCATAGCAGGCAAGATAAGATAAACATAAACAAGGAATGCAAAAGAGACCCTCAATAAACAGACCATGCGATAGAAGCAAGTGCGAGGTTACCTTATAGATTAAACCAATAGCATAAGTAGAGTTATTTTGTACACGAAACCGAGAAGACGTGTTTTTTTTTGTTTAATAAAGAATTATATTATTCCTAAAAAACCGTTGTCGGATTTTTCAATTGGCGCAGCCGGTACAATACTCTCCAAAAACGTAATTGGCGCAGCCGGTAGATACTCTCCAAAAACTAATTAATATATATATATATATAATCAAAACTCCAACAGACAAACGTGCAGTGATCACCAAAAAACAAAAACAAATGGACAAAAAATTAAAAAGCCATGCAGCGTAAAACGCCGATGGCCAATTACAATTATAAATTATAGTTAAAGTCCAAAATTAGATTTAGTTATAAGTGCAAAATTATATTTAGTTATAGTGCAAAATTGTTGGTATCGGTGGTCTCAAAACAATTCAGTTCGCTGTGAATGAATAATCAAATTATTGAAAGAAACAGGTGGACAAATTTCACTAATTGAAAAGTGTATATCACGCGAAAAAAAATAGTCTTTACATTTCATTTAAACATTCTTCAGTTGTCTGCGAGCCCTCATTGTGCGAGCATCGCTAGCACCAAACTCAAAAAACCAAACTCAAAACCAAACTCAAAAAAAAACCAAACTCAAAAAAAACCAAACTCAAAAAAAAAAACTCATCGCTAGCACCAAACTCAAAAAACTCAAAAAAAAAAGTTTAAACAATTTATAAGTGATGCTAAGTAAATTCACTACATTAACAATTTATTACAACTAAAGTGCTAAACAATGAACAGTTAAATCATATTAAGCCACCAGAGTGTTAGTGACATTGTTTAAATAACTCAAAGTGGCGCTAATATAAATCAAATAAAATTCACGCCATTTTGGTTTTCGCCGCAGACAACTCGCTATTAATTAACAATTAAATCAGTGCAAGTTCGTTTTGTCTTCGTCCGTTTCTTTCTCATTTATACGTGTTAGTGTTCGTTGGTTTTACACGGTAAAACCTTATTTGTGAACTTTCTTACACAAGTGCAAGTAACCAATCGTGACTGTTAAGTGTATGTGCTTGCATACACACATACAAGTGTGCAACGGTTGATGTACGAACAGCATCCACACTATGGCCAACACCAACATTGAAGAAAGTGCCCCTCCATCAGCGCGCTCTCAGTTTACTCTCTCTGACTTGCATGCGCTCTTTTTGGCGAACTCATCTAGTGATGAGCAAGCAGCGCTGCCTATTTTTTCGGCGAACTCACCACACGATGAGCAAGCTGCATCTGCGCTGCCGCCGTGGAGAGAGTGTATGGACTTACAGCCTGAGGTGAGTTGCACAGCTAATTCGGTTGCCAACTATGTGTCTGCTAGTTCGGACGTCGACGTGGAGAAAACGATTTCTGCAAATGATACAAGTGCTTCATCAACAACAGTTGTTGCACAGGCCAACAAAAGGAAAACAAAGCCCCCAACGAGCAAAGCTAAAGTTAAATGCTCCGATATGCGCACCTTTGGGACTTCAGGCAGCAACTTGTTGGCCCACAGCTTCTCCAGATCAGCAAAAAAATCCACTGCCAGTGCCAATCTATACAGGCGAGCATCCCAGACGTTGCTCTCCGATTCTTCAGTAAGCAGCCCAAATTCCACCACGGAATTTGTGCAGCCGAAAGCTAATAATGATCGCGAGCAAAATAGTGCGGACAAAATTCAAAATGAAGTCCAAACAACAGCTCAGCCCTGCGGTCAAAATTCCAGCGATATTCCTGTTTGATGTCAAGGAACTCCAGCCATTGCTGGACAAAGCCAACAACATTCCAGGCATTGGCAGCTTTACAACCAAATGTTCAAAATCCAATGGTGTTGTTCATTTGTGATGATATTCAAACTTATTATGCCCTGTTGAGGGCTTTTAAAAATGATGACGATGAATTGCACACCCATCAGTTGGGCGGCGACCGTGGCTACAGAATTGTCATCCGACATCTGCATCACTCGACGCCCACTGATTGGGTCTGCAATAAATTACGAAGCCTTGGCTATGGTGTCCGTAATGTCTGCGTCATTAAACACAATCGGACTCTCCGCCCGATGAACATCTTTGCCGTAGAATTACAGCCTACTCTCGACAACTCTAATGATGCGATCCTGTCTCTGACAATGCTCGGCAACCAGCGAGTTGTTGTTGAGAGGCAGCTGAGAAGACATGATCCTGTTCAGTGCCATCGGTGCCAAGCATACGGCCACACTAAAATCTACTGCCGCCGCCCCTTTGCTTGCATGAAAGTGTGCGGGCGCGCATCCCTCCACGAGCTGCAGCACAACCAGGATCGCTAACCCCAAATGTGTAAATTGCCATGGCAAGCATGTAGCCAGCTATAAGGGCTGCCCCAAATTTAAGGAGGCCGGGCAAACCTCCCTGTCAACAACCTACGCTCTAACTTCGATGCACTGCAGAGGCCGCTGCACGCCCCACCAGCAGAGCAAAGAAGACAACAAATTCTGCGACAGCAGAGCCGCCAATTGCCGCAGCAGTCCAGCACACCAAACAGGACCAATGGGCAGAGTGGCGCTAATATGCACTCTGGCCAGTGGCAGCAGCAGAAACAACAACAACAGCTAGATCAGCAGCAAACATCGCAGCGCCAAGAAAACCGTATCCTGCAGAACAGCCCAGTTACTCAACCAAACCAAGCTACGCCTACGTCTTCGAGAAATCCAGCTGAGCGGCATCTGCGGCTTCTCCAACAGAAATTGATGCCCAGAAAAAACACCAGCTGCCCAAGCCGTCCATCTCCGCTACAACACCAGCTCCAACCACAGAGGAGCGGCCTACAAACGGATGCAGGAACCTCCAGGCAGCAGTGCCTGCCCCCAAGGTGGAAAATCCCAATCCGAACGCGTTGTGGCATCACCACAGATGCAGTGTAGTTTCATGGACAACGCATCCTTAACCCGTGCATATGAGGCAAAAACAACAAATCCATTCAGGAAAACAGGCATAATAAAACAATTAGACAGCAAACATTTCGAAGAAACAAATAAAGGCCGAAGAATCATACATTATAAAACTAAATTTAAAAAGAAAAAGAAAATAAACATAAATAAATATAACAGTAATTTCAGGTCAACTACGGAAGATCCATCTACCAGTCCACCTGCTAATAATTATAATATTAACGCTAGCCGTAACTCAGAGTAACACCCAAAATATAGAAGTAAACCACGTAAAAGCACAAAACGGGTTCGTTTTATTTAAAACAGGCTCATTGAGCATACCCTCAGATTTCGAATACCATTGCCTAACAGTAAACTTAACAAAAACCGAAAATACTGAAAAAGATTTAATATCTCAGACACATGATTTTAGTGTTCTACCCCAAATGGAATATCTAGTAGAAAAACTTCATAGAGAAATGAACGGAATAAAGATAATCAAAAGACAGAAGCGAGGACTCCTAAATGTAGTAGGAAAAGGTTACAAATATTTATTTGGCACATTAACTGAAGACGACAAAACAGAACTTACTGAAAAAATTGATGATTTAGAAGCTAATAGCATACAGGTAAACGAACTAAACAAAGTCATAGAAGCAGTCAATAATGGCATCCAAGTAATGGACAGCATGACAGAAATATCACAACAGAACACAAAATTAAGTTTATTAATGTTTAACTTACAACAATTCACTGAATACATCGAAGATATCGAATTAGGGATGCAACTATCCAGATTGGGAATTTTTAACCCAAAACTACTAAAACATGATCATTTGTTAAATGTTGATTCAGAAAAATTGTTAAATATAAAAACATTAACTTGGATAAAATCCACAACAAATGAAATTATAATAATATCACATATACCAAAAACTCTGTCACAAGAAACTTTGTATTCAATAATACCATATCCAGATGAGAAAAAAAATATTTTAACCGAACTAGGGCTAACTATTAGTGATAAATATTATTTACACAAAAATAACACTTATTCAGCAACAAATAAGAAACTAATAGCAAACGAATGCATAAACGGTATTTTAAAACAAATAAAAGTTGAATGTAAATATACTAAAACAAGAAAAAACTATGAAATAAATTTCATAGAGCCAAATGTAATATTAACTTGGAACCTACCTAAAACCACACTTAATCAAAACTGTATACCACAACAAGTCGAAATTTTAGGAAACAACATTATCAAAGCAACCAATTGTTCTGTTCAATTAGAAGATATCCAGATTTCAAATGTAATATCAGACTTTACGCAAACCATTTATATAAGTAATAAAACAAACAGAGCCGTTAGCATTCTTAGAAACTAGAGAACTCATAAGAGAACACACAAAAACAAATAATACCTTGTTAATCATAAGCTTAACATTAGTGACAGTATTGTCAATAGTAATAATAAGCTATTTTTTGTTCAAATTCAAAAATTTACCAAAACAAATAACAATCAAATATAAGAATAGTGCAGCAACGACACCACACGTCGAAGATGAAGAAAAAACAACCGCAGAAAACACCAACGACTTACAGTTATACCCTATACTGAGCGCTTGAGGACAAGCCAATTTCTAAGGGATGGGGAAGTGACATATCCAGATCACGCAGATCTCTCATGTCCACACTCACGCTTATCATACAGCATGTCAACATCGCAGACGCACTTTCTCTAAATAGAATCATAGCAGGCAAGATAAGATAAACATAAACAAGGAATGCAAAAGAGACCCTCAATAAACAGACCATGAGATAGAAGCAAGTGCGAGGTTACCTTATAGTTAAACCAATAGCATAAGTAGAGTTATTTTGTACACGAAGCCGAGAAGACGTGTTTTTTTTTTTGTTTAATAAAGAATTATATTATTCCTAAAAAACCGTTGTCGGATTTTTCAATTGGCGCAGCCGGTACAATACTCTCCAAAAACGTAATTGGCGCAGCCGGTAGGATACTCTCCAAAAACGTAATTATATATATATATATAATCAAAACTCCAACAGACAAACGTGCAGTGATCACCAAAAAACAAAAACAAATGGACAAAAATTAAAAAGCCATGCAGCGGAAAACGCCGATGGCCAATTACAATTATAAATTATAGTTATAAGTCCAAAATTAGATTTAGTTATAAGTGCAAAATTATATTTAGTTATAGTGCAAAATTGTTGGTATCGGTGGTCTCAAAACAATTCAGTTCGCTGTGAATGAATAATCAAATTATTGGAAGAAACAGGTGGACAAATTTCACTAAATGAAAAGTGTATATCACGCGAAAAAAAATAGTCTTTACATTTCATTTAAACATTCTTCAGTTGTCTGCGAGCCCTCATTGTGCGAGCATCGCTAGCACCAAACTCAAAAAACCAAACTCAAAACCAAACTCAAAAAAAAACCAAACTCAAAAAAAACCAAACCAAAAAAAAAAACTCATCGCTAGCACCAAACTCAAAAAACTCAAAAAAAAAGTTTAAACAATTTATAAGTGATGCTAAGTAAATTCACTACATTAACAATTTATTACAACTAAAGTGCTAAACAATGAACAGTTAAATCATATTAAGCCACCAGAGTGTTAGTGACATTGTTTAAATAACTCAAAGTGGCGCTAATATAAATCAAATAAAATTCACGCCATTTTGGTTTTCGCCGCAGACAACTCGCTATTAATTAACAATTAAATCAGTGCAAGTTCGTTTTGTCTTCGTCCGTTTCTTTCTCATTTATACGTGTTAGTGTTCGTTGGTTTTACACGGTAAAACCTTATTTGTGAACTTTCTTACACAAGTGCAAGTAACCAATCGTGACTGTTAAGTGTATGTGCTTGCATACACACATACAAGTGTGCAACGGTTGATGTACGAACAGCATCCACACTATGGCCAACACCAACATTGAAGAAAGTGCCCCTCCATCAGCGCGCTCTCAGTTTACTCTCTCTGACTTGCATGCGCTCTTTTTGGCGAACTCATCTAGTGATGAGCAAGCAGCGCTGCCTATTTTTTCGGCGAACTCACCACACGATGAGCAAGCTGCATCTGCGCTGCCGCCGTGGAGAGAGTGTATGGACTTACAGCCTGAGGTGAGTTGCACAGCTAATTCGGTTGCCAACTATGTGTCTGCTAGTTCGGACGTCGACGTGGAGAAAACGATTTCTGCAAATGATACAAGTGCTTCATCAACAACAGTTGTTGCACAGGCCAACAAAAGGAAAACAAAGCCCCCAACGAGCAAAGCTAAAGTTAAATGCTCCGATATGCGCACCTTTGGGACTTCAGGCAGCAACTTGTTGGCCCACAGCTTCTCCAGATCAGCAAAAAAATCCACTGCCAGTGCCAATCTATACAGGCGAGCATCCCAGACGTTGCTCTCCGATTCTTCAGTAAGCAGCCCAAATTCCACCACGGAATTTGTGCAGCCGAAAGCTAATAATGATCGCGAGCAAAATAGTGCGGACAAAATTCAAATGAAGTCCAAACAACAGCTCAGCCCTGCGGTCAAAATTCCAGCGATATTCCTGTTTGATGTCAAGGAACTCCAGCCATTGCTGGACAAAGCCAACAACATTCCAGGCATCGGCAGCTTTACAACCAAATGTTCAAAATCCAATGGTGTTGTTCATTTGTGATGATATTCAAACTTATTATGCCCTGTTGAGGGCTTTTAAAAATGATGACGATGAATTGCACACCCATCAGTTGGGCGGCGACCGTGGCTACAGAATTGTCATCCGACATCTGCATCACTCGACGCCCACTGATTGGGTCTGCAATAAATTACGAAGCCTTGGCTATGGTGTCCGTAATGTCTGCGTCATTAAACACAATCGGACTCTCCGCCCGATGAACATCTTTGCCGTAGAATTACAGCCTACTCTCGACAACTCTAATGATGCGATCCTGTCTCTGACAATGCTCGGCAACCAGCGAGTTGTTGTTGAGAGGCAGCTGAGAAGACATGATCCTGTTCAGTGCCATCGGTGCCAAGCATACGGCCACACTAAAATCTACTGCCGCCGCCCCTTTGCTTGCATGAAGTGTGCGGGCGCGCATCCCTCCACGAGCTGCAGCACAACCAGGATCGCTAACCCCAAATGTGTAAATTGCCATGGCAAGCATGTAGCCAGCTATAAGGGCTGCCCCAAATTTAAGGAGGCCCGGGCAAACCTCCCTGTCAACAACCTACGCTCTAACTTCGATGCACTGCAGAGGCCGCTGCACGCCCCACCAGCAGAGCAAAGAAGACAACAAATTCTGCGACAGCAGAGCCGCCAATTGCCGCAGCAGTCCAGCACACCAAACAGGACCAATGGGCAGAGTGGCGCTAATATGCACTCTGGCCAGTGGCAGCAGCAGAAACAACAACAACAGCTAGATCAGCAGCAAACATCGCAGCGCCAAGAAAACCGTATCCTGCAGAACAGCCCAGTTACTCAACCAAACCAAGCTACGCCTACGCTGAGCGGCATCTGCGGCTGATAACTTTTAGTTGTCTGCGAGCCCTCATTGTGCGAGCATCGCTAGCACCAAACTCAAAAAAAATGCACATAAAAATTCCATGTAAAACACAAATAAATAAGCACCCCGAATCTATAATATCAACCAAAAACAATGAATTAAGAGCGAGCTAAAACGAGCGTGAGCGAGGTTACTCGTAAGCGTGCGCGTAAGCTCAATAATGATTAAGCTCTAAAGCTCTTGTGCTCTCTGCTCTCTTAGATATTGTTGATCTTTTATTTAGATTGACTCTTAAAACGTAACTTCTTAATGACTTAATATGTAACGTAACGCATGCTCGAAACACTTGATAGAGAAAATGTGGAATTAAAGTAAAATTGTGAAAAAATTGTTTTTTGAAAATAATGTTGAATGCTAAGTTTAGTTTTTAGATACCATTCTTTTGCCATAAAAGATTAAAACGGGCTAAAGTTTATAAAATGAGAACTTACATTTTTTTTCTTCCGAGTCATGGGGTCGTAAATTGAATTGAAGTGATATGCACATATGGGGATCTGCAATCACAATTACCCTTGCAGGTCATGGTCGGGTCAAAAGGTGTGCGTCGAAGGACATCTAGACCACACCGCCGTCGTGACTACCGACGCATCCTTAGTTACCTCCCCCTTTAATTTTTTTTCTTGTTTCCTCACTTCCCATTTATCCCATTACCCTCTTTTTTTGTTTTTATCTTGATTAGTCTTTCTGCGATCTTTGGGATGAATTCGGATTGACGGAAGGCTCAATTCATTTAAGTATTACCCAAAAGGGCTTTTTAGGGACCCTATAAATAAAATCCACCTGGTGTGCCGTGATAGGTCAACAAAACACCCGCCCACATTCCCGAACAGAGCTAGTTCGTTGACGGGTCCCGACCGTTTGACTATATCCGGCGAATGGAGAATTTTCGGCAGCATTGCCCAGGTTCTTCTAACATTTATTTTTTTAAATGTGAACGATCGAACATTACAATACGTGGCATTCCTTAGAAGACTACCGACGCCAGCGTGCAAATATCAAAAGGAACATTTCGCGCATTAACACCTTGGTCGATGGACAATCTGGAGATTGTATGCGCCTCTGCACGGAGTGTGGCGCGCCATCGAGGGCTGTCTTCCTTGGTGTCCTGCTCCGACACTAGCCCAGTCGTCCGATGGAATCTGCAATAGATGTAGGGTTTTTTAGTTGACTATTTTTTATCCCTCCGAATTAAAAAAAATGTCTTATTGTTTTGAAAAAATTATTGTAAACACCGGCCAGCCACAACAGCATTGCCAGATTGCATCTGCAAACAGCTGTTTGCTGGGCTGCAGCCGGTGCCAAACACTATGAACAGTGGTCAACGCTATTGCAAAAATTGTTTTTTTTTTCGCTTTTAACAAAAATTTTAATTACACCTATTTGTCTAATACGTCCTGTACGAACAAATAAAGCAAGGCTTTGTAAGGCAACTTTCAGTTGCCTGCGGGCCCTTAATGTGCGAGCACTGCGAGCACCAAATGAAAAAAGCACCAATTAAAAACCAAATGAAATGAAAAACCAATTGAAAAAACCAAATGAAACAATTGAAAAATCAAAAACCAATTGAAAAAACCAAATGAAACAATTGAAAAATCAAAAACCAATTGAAAAAACCAAATGAAAAAAAGTTGCAAATTAGAAAAAATTAAAAGGTTATTATAACAACAATTTAGCAACAATTGGCTATGACTAAAGTGTTTAAACAATAAAATTGTGCCAAGCCACTCTACGCGACAGCAACATTATATGAACAGTTTTAAGTGGTGCAACTGAAAGTCACGCCATTTTAGTTTCTATTGGCGCAGGCAGAAATTCAACAATTAAACAATAAAATCTATTTTAATATATGTCTTCGTTAATTTCTATACGTGTTAGTGTTCGTCTGGTTTTATTTCGGTAAAACCTTATATGTGAGCCTTAATACGCATGCACAAAAGAAATTTTGAAGAAACTTGAGTATTCGCAATTTACTCTCCCTGATCTGCAAGCTCTCTTCCCGACAAACTCACCACACGTCTAGCAAGCTGCACTGCCTATGCAATCACCGTCGAGAGCTTTTTTCAATCTGCAGACAGAGGTGAAACTTGCAGTCAATTCAGTCGCTAACAATGTTCCTGCTATCTCGGACATTGACGCGGACTGCGTCATCCACCCCAAGTGCGCGTTCTCTGTACACAATAACTGAACCAAAAACAGCTATCCTACAGGCCAAAAATGGCACCAAACGGAAGACTATGCCCCCAGTTAATAAAGCAAAAATTAAATGCTCTGCACAGCGTGTGATTTGGTATTAAAGCAGCAAACAGCTGGCGGACAGGCTGAGCGATGTTAATATGCACAAAAAATCCTCAACGAGCAGTGTAACAAAACCCATCAGATCAGTAAAAAAAAAATCTACTGGTATGAAAAAGCTCTAAAGGCGAGCATCACAGACAGTGCCTTCTGAATCTCCAGCTAGCAGTTCAAATTCCAGCATGGAAATCGAGCTGCTGAATCACCAGCCTATATGTGACAATCTTAATGATCCTGAGCATAAACTGTGGAAAAATCTCACACTAAGTGCAAGCAACTGCCCAACCCTGCAGACAAAATTCCAGCTATATTTCTCCATGACGTCAAGGAAATTCAGCCAATGCTGGACAAAGTTAATAGCATACCAGTTATTGGCAAATTCTCCACGAAGTGCTCCAAGTCAAATGGAGTCAAGTTTCTGTGCGAGGATTTGGATACATACCATGCCTTGCTGAGTGCTCTTAAAAACGACGACAAAGAACTACACACTCACCAGCTGAAACAGCGACCGACGCACTTGTTTCATGTTCGACATAACCGGACTCAGCTGGACTTAGAATATTTTTGCTGTTGAACTTCAGCCAACACTTGACAATGCGAATGATAGGATCTTGGCACTCACATTGCTTGGAAACCAGCGAGTCGTAGTTGAGAGACAAATGAGAAGACTGGATCCTGTCCAATGCCACCGCTGTCAATCATATGGCCATAGCAACTGCCAGGGCAATCACGTAGTCAGCTACAAGGGCTGTCCCAAATACAAGGAGGCCCGAGAAAAACTTCTTGCTAATAAAGTTCGCTCTAACTATGGTGCCCAGCAGAGGCTGCAGCACGCCCAACAAATAGAGCAGAAAAGTCAACACAATCCGCGGCAGCAGAGTCAACAATCGGAACTGCAGAACAACTTATCAACTGAGCAAGTCCAGCAACAATCATCACAGCGTTTAGAAAATGAAAGCCTGCACAAAAACCCAGTCAAACAATCACTCCAAGCTACGCCTACCTCCACGCGAAACCCGGCTGAGCGTCACCTACGGAGCTTTCAAGAAAAACTGCGCCTGGAACATCAACACCATACCAGGAAGAATCCTAATAACCCCTTTTCTTCTCCTAAAATTAAGCCTAGCACAAGCACTAGCTGCTCACACAGCCGATTCCCGCTACACCACCAGCTGCGAAACTTCACCACAGCTACAATGTTGCCCGACGGGCAATGCATCTCTAATGCGAGCACTAGGAGCAAGCCTAAATAGAGTAAATGAAATAGAAAGAAAGGTAGATGCCCTTACAAATTTGATGCATGACCTTTTGTCCTCTAATGGGAATGCCTTAGTCAGCTCCGCTATGCAAACACATAAAGTTAATGACAAACAAAATGACTGATTCTTCAAACTCTAGTGCCTCCTCTCCCATTAACTTGGCTGCTAACACTGCACAATATACAGATACTACTAATTTTAACACCAACACAGCCTTTGGTACTAGCCCTAGGGCTGGTCGATTGAAAATAGCCCATTGGAACGCTTGTGGGATTGGAAATAAACTACTTGAGCTTGAGTTCTATATGCAAAAGAATGACATTGATGTCATGACGGTTTCAGAAACGAGAATAGAAACATGTAAGTTAACATTCATTCTTACAAATATCCAAAACCAATGCACTTGAACCAATAAGTCAGCACATTTAACTAAAGCCAATGCACTTGAATAAATAAGTCAGCAATATCTAATATTACAAGCAACCCAAACCAATGCACTTGAATGAATGTCACAACGTACGCGCCCATACAACATTACAAGTAACCCAAGCCAATGCACTTGAATGAATATCATAAAGTACGCGCCCATTCAATACTACGAACAGCTTAAGTCAATGCACTTGAACGAACGTCACAAAATACGCGCGCCCCGTCAGCATACTTTCGGCAACGCGGAACTCACACGTGAATATGCTGAGCCTACGATCACAGCTAAGGCGCGTGGAGAAATACGACACGCACCTCTTCAGCGCATTCCACTTGAAGACCACCATGGGACCCGGAACGGACAACTGACACCAGCAGCGACCAAGCAGAGTTTATGAATTCAGTCTGAATAAAGTATCCGAACAGAACAAACTGGTTTTTTCCATTAAAAACCACAAGGACTCGTTTAATTTATATAGTGACATATCCAGATCACGCAGATCTCTCATGTCCACACTCACGCTTATCATACAGCATGTCAACATCGCAGACGCACTTTCTCTAAATAGAATCATAGCAGGCAAGATAAGATAAACATAAACAAGGAATGCAAAAGAGACCCTCAATAAACAGACCATGAGATAGAAGCAAGTGCGAGGTTTCCTTATAGATTAAACCACTAGCATAAGTAGAGTTATTTTGTACACGAAGCCGAGAAGACGTGTTTTTTTTTTTGTTTAATAAAGAATTATATTATTCCAAAAAACCGTTGTCGGATTTTTCAATTGGCGCAGCCGGTACAACACTCTCCAAAAACGTAATTGGCGCAGCCGGTAGGATACTCTCCAAAAACGTAATTATATATATGTATGTATGTATATATATGTATGTATGTATGTGTGTATGTATAAACATGGAATAAACATAAATATATGCAGCGCCCCAAGGTGGGCCCAAAAATCAAAAACAAAAGGCGGCCCTGAACGATTAGAGAAAAACAATTACGCTGATCAGCTTTACAGCGGGAGAGCGAAAAGGGAAACATGCAATGAGAGCGCATGACCATGACCTACAAGCAACCGCAAACGTACAAGCTGGAGTTCAACGGTCGCTAAAACTTTCGCTCAGCCACCCGCTTGCACATTAAAAGTGCAACAATAACATGTGAGCGAGTGCACATGCACGCGCAGCGAAAAGTTCATCGCACAAAAGGGCAACAACAATTGTACACATGCGCCGTTGGTTATTCACCCACACTAGTACAGATGCGTGTACACAAAGGGCACCGTTGGTTATAAACCAATATCAGTGCAGACGTGTGGACATACAAAACGGAAAAGGCAACAACAACTTGTGCAGGTGCAGCGAGAGGCACATAATTAGAGCGCACAAGCACAATGAGAGATAAAATGTCTGCGCTTGTAGATGCGTACCCGAAGGGCAAAGGAGAGCACTTTTGCCGGTGTGTAGGCGTACACCCGAAGTTCGACACAAGCTCAGCTCTTATACTAGTACTTAGGCGTGCATTAGAATTTTGAGAATGTGCACTAGAGCTTTGCGAGTGAGAATTCGGGCATCGCGATCAAACACACCCACACGCACACGCCCCAAAAGGGTATAAAAGGCAGAAGCAACCACGCACTCAGCTTCTTTGGAAAAAAAAAAAAAAAAATTTACAAGCAGTATGGAAGCAGAAAAATACACCGGCGTGGACGTCAGCGGGTCGGCATCAGGCCGCCGCCGCATCTCGGACCCAAATTTCTTTGGCCGGCCCAGCGAAGCTGGGGTCCCGTGCGACGAGAGAGCCGGTCCGTGTGCGCGCGCGGCTACTGATCGTCGGCCGCGACGCCCACGTGGAGGAAGAGTACGCCTGGTGCGCGAGGTGCACGTGCTGCGCGTGGTGCGCATCGAGAGACGCCGAGCTCTGCGTCGCATCGCTCAGGAGCAGCGAAATCGTCAACGAGACGAAATCGAGCTGCTGGCGTCGCCACTACACTCCCCCAGCGTCGAGGGAGACGCATGGAGTGAGAGCGACGAGAGAAGTGGCATCACCGCCACACGCCCCCAGCATGGGAGAAGATGCTGTGGGGGGCGCAGTTCTGGAGGCCGACGAGGAGGCACTGCCACGACGCCGACGCTACCCAAGCAACATGGACGACGTCAATCCGGAGTGGCTTCGTGGGCAGTATCCAGAACTGCCCCCGACGCCGACAACACGTACGTTTCGCCGGGCCACGCCCCCGCACCGATTCTTGGGAGGCGGCCGAACCCTACGGGCCATGGCCGAGGACTCGGAAAGTGAGGCCGAAGGCCCGAGGACGCTGAGGGGGAGGAGCCCATCATCAGAGGACGAGGGGGAAACTGGCGAGGAGCGGCGGTCGTCGGCGTCTATAGTGGACCCCGACGACGAGGACACGATGCCGTTTCCGCCAGCGACACCCGAGCCGGACGTGATCGTCCTCTCGGACGAAGAGGAGGAAGAGCGGCGCGAGGACGGAGGAGAGGCGCAGGGACAGGGCGAACGCCCGCAGATCCCGCCACCCACCGTGACCGCCATCTACGCGAGGGCCTTCGCAGACGGCTACTGGAGGCACAAAGTAACCCTGGTGTGTGTCTGGGAGGAGGGGGCGGGGTTGCCACCCACCTGGCAACTGGAGGAGGAGCAACTTCCCGCAGGCCACAACCCCCCGCCGCGACCCCGGAGCCCAACGCCGCCACGCCGCGGGATCACCACCACCCCCGCCGCCGGAATGGAGACCCCCATTCCTACGCCAGACGTCGTGCCCCGAGGCGGGACCCCGACCCACCCGACCGACGCTCCAGCGACAAAGCTCGGCTCCGGAAGGAGAGGCTGGCGATGGCCGATGCCCAGCCAGGACCAAGTCGACGGGCGTCCAGGATCGTGTGGCAGGAAGGGCACCGCTATCGAGTGAAGACCTCGGTACAGGGCACGCGCGTCTTCCGCAAGGAGTAGCGGCCAAAAAAAAAAAAAAAATAATAAAATAAATTAATAAAATCCAGACATGACTGCTCTATTTACGTTTTAGGGTTTGTTTTCTCCTTTTAGGTTGGAAAGTGGAAACTTTCCGCTGCCGAAGAAAGAGGGGAGTGTGAGGAGCCATGTCACCATGCACTGGTGAGCATGCATGTATAGGTATATTTGTGATTAAAACATATATATGTATGCATGTTACGAACGGGCATACAAAATGCCCGTGAGCAGGTTATATGCGCCCTCACAACAACTGGCATTCAGACCGAAATCCGGACCTGATGCAGTTACGGCGAATTCGCTTTCTTTCGCCCTCTCCCTTTCTAACGCAGGTGTTCAGCCATTTGAACGTGTCTGACACACATGTCCATCAGGACATGTGCCGTTAGTGTGTGAGGAGTATTGCGGGAGCAATACTGTTGTCCATACTCACACTGACGGCAGACAATGGCTGGCGCCAGCAAAAGGGCAGTGGAAAAGTACCAGGAATAAATTCGCGGTGCCAGTTCAACTGCAGGAGTAGTGCGTTCAATGGGACAATTTTGGTCTGGATGGTCCTCCATGGTCTTTTCATTCGCGATGTCATTCCAGCTGCAGGTGCAATGGGGATTCTTGACGCATTTCTTGAAGTTGGTCCTCAATGGTCAGAAACTCGCGGTGTCACCCCATCTGCGTATTGCAGTTGGCAAAATGCAGTAGATGCTGCAGCCAAGAAGCTGAGCAAATTCATATTGTATAAACATATATATTGACAGTCAGGCAGCAATTAAATCCATCAGCTCGATATCTTAAAATTCGATATCAGTAACAAGCTGTCGCAAATCTCTACACGAGATGGCTAAACAGCATGTTATTTCACAGACTTCGAAGAAGACGAAGAAGTTTGAAATACCTATGTCTGCATTGAGACAAGAAGCCTAATACCAACTAGAAATCGCACAAGAATCACAGTATATCAAATAAGAACGAAGGCGATAACAAGTAGTTTGAATTAAAATTAATATGATAATTAACAGGTTGATGAAAACGGCAGAGCAACGGCAAATGCTGCATCTAGCATGTCAATATATTTAAGCTTAAACCGTTTGTGAATCGTAAGATAAACGTATATCAAAGAAAATGCCCTGAAGTAGGCAACACAAATGCGTCATTGCACATACCCGAACTGGAGTCTCAGTACAACATCCAAAATCTCATTTAATGTATTTCAGTATTAAGACTTGCTTACACATACTGGCAGTGCTGCCATACATTTTGTATTTTTTTTAAGTGAAGCGTGAAATTGCGTTGTTAATTTCTGGTGGCAACGTTGCGACTATTCATTCGCTGTTGCAGCTATTCATTCGTTTCGCATAACTCTAGCTGATCGATCGTTCCATAATTATTATCGTTGTTGAAAAGACTAAGCTGGGCTTCTAGTCTAAATACATTCAATACAGTTTATAAAGCGGAAATAACTTAGTGTTGTTAATTGAAAATAAAGCTATCAAAAAGCTGATAGCGCAAACAAGCATCATGTACCAAACCAATTTCCTCAGTTAAACTTTTGCGGCATAACGATTTGCAAATATATTTAAAATAAATCTTATAATTTTCATACCAAACAGAAAAGGTAATGACAACAAATATTTTTATATATATTATTATTCATATTTAATCAATAATTGATTTCGGAATACATAGAACATCCACTGTCAACTTGGCGATCTCAAATAAAAAAAATAAAATAAATTTTCACAAATTCTATTTTTTTTTTTAGTAGTATTCCCTGACCGATATCTTGGTTGTGCGTTGAGGCACAGCCTATCATTATGACTAACAAAAATTGCAATTGGCAATTGGCAATTGGTTACTGGCGAAGCAATCAAAATATAATTCGAAATTACAAAAAGAATCCTGTGAATCCGAAATCAAAGCCATAATATTACCAAGAGCGCCTGAAAATATTAAATAATCTTTTGGAAACCTTTTCAAATGAAGAAAATTATTTTAAAAAAAAATTATTTAAGGTACAAAAATTTACCATAGTTATGAACATTGAACTCGTTACGGAGTACATCAAATTCAAATAATAATGACAATAAAATCACATCAGTCAAATATGTGTGTCTCAGCAGCGTGAAGTGATTTTGAAGAGATCATCAAAAAACATTCGGCAATAGTTTGTGAAAAAATGGATGAATTCCAGGTGAAGGACAGCGGTTGGATCAAATATCCCAAATATTAAGGCTGGAGATACATATAAATAAATATACTCACCTAAATGTTTCAAGTTTTATTGAAACACAAAAAGTGCTGAGAAATAAAAAATCGTTTATAAATGTTAAAAATGCTGATGCATTTTGTTTTAAATGGGAATTAATATCAGTCCGTAAAGCAGAAGACAAGGCAAGTCTTAATTTTAAGAATTTTAATCGTAGTTTAGACGTACCTTTTGTTGTATATACAGATTTTGAGTGTATTCTAACCCCCCTCAATTCGCAATTGAGTGTGTATGTTATAGCAACTTCTCAGCATATCCCCATAGCTTATTTGTACTATATAAAGTGCGCCTTTAACCCAACGTTAGATAAGCTTGTTTCAGAAACTGGGGTAGATGCAGGTATAAAATTTGTCAAGTCTCTATCAGAGATGTAAACGATATTTATACTTGTTATCTAAGCACCATCAAGCCCATAAATATGAGTGCAGATGATGAGTTTAGGTTAGGAAATGCAGTCACTTGTCATATCTGTGAAAAAACTTTAGGCAATGATCGAGTTAGGGATCATTGCCATTTAACTTGGTTGTCTTGGGGTGCAGCGCATAATGCCTGCAACATTAATTTTCAAATTGCACCTTTTGTTCCTGTATTTTTCCACAACTTTTCCAAATATGATTCTCATTTGTTCGTTAGAGAATTAAATAAAGTTGAAGGTGATATAAAAGTACTCCCCTTAATAAGGAGTTGTACATTTCACTTTCAAAATTTATTCATATTGCATCCCATGATAAAAACTTGAAATTAGATTTTTAGATACGTTCCGTTTCATGGCATCAAGTCTAGATGCACTTAGTAACAATCTAGATATAGCCAGCTTCAATAACGTAAAAGCCTTTTTCCCATTAGATGATGAATTTCATCTAATACGTAGGAAGGGGGTATTTCCTTATATTGACTCAGGGAGCAGATTGGATGAGTCAGCTCTTCCCCACAGAGATAAATTCTTCAACAGTTTAACCAATACAGTGTGTTCAGTCGAAGGTTATTCCCACGCTCAAAAAGTCTGGCCAGTTTTTTGATGTCAAAGTCTTAAAGATTACATGGAATTGTATCTTAAGACTGGTGTTCTTTTGCTGTCGGATGTCTTTCAAAATTTTCGTGCAATTTGCAAGAAAATCTACTCTTTAGATCCCGCCCATTATTACACTACACCCGGTCTCTCATGGGATGCAATGTTGAAGACCACAAAAATAGAACTAGAATTGTTAACTGACGTTAATATGTATAGGTTCATTCAAAATGGTATTCGTGGTGGATTAGTTCAGTGCTGTAAGCGCTATTCGAAAGCCAACCATATGTATATGGGGGGGTTATGACAGCACTACGCCATCTGAATTGCTGATGTATTTAGATGACAATAATTTATATGGTTGGGCAATGTCGCAATATCTTCCCATATTCCGGCTTTAGATGGATGAATGATGCAGAATTTAATGCATTTGATATTTCATCTATCAAAGATAATTCAGAGTCTGGGTGCATTCTCGAGGTAGATCTTTTGTATCCAGACTCTGTTCACGATTACCATAATGATCTACCTTTTTGCCCATCAAACCAAAAGCCTACTCCGGAGGCTAAAGTTAAAAAACTTGTTGCTGACCTTAGGTAAAAAATAAGGTATCCTATCCATTATAGAAATCTTCAGCAACGTCTAAGAAATGGCTTAATATTAACAAAAATACACTAAATTTTAGAGTTTAAGCAGTCTCCCTGGCTTAAAAAGTACATAGACTTAAATACATATCATAGAACGCTAGCACAAAATAATTTTGAAAAAGACTTTTTCAAATTATTAAATAACGCTGTCTATGGAAAAACGATGGAAAACGTAGAAAAACGTAAAGACATCAAACTGGTCACATCGTGGGAAACCACAAATCGTAATAGATTGGGTGCTCGTGCCCTCATTGCAAAGGCCAATTTCCATAGTTCAGCACAATTTTCTGAAGATATGTATGCGATTCAAATGAATCGTCTCCATAATGTGTATGATAAGCCTATGTACTTAGGTTTTACAGTTCTCGAACTTTCAAAATGGCAAATGTACGATTTTCATTATGATTACATGAAGCCAAAGTATCAAGAAAAAGTTTCTTTGAATTATATGGATACAGACTCATTCATATATTCTATTGAGACTAAGGATTTCTAAAGATGTGGGATGTAGAAATGAGATTTGATACATCTGACTATCCGGAGGAGTTATCAAAAAAATATGGGATCAGAAGGTGCAATAAGAAAGTTTTGGGAATGATGAAAGACGAAAACAGTGGAAAAATAATGTTGGAGTTTGTTGGTCTTAGAGCCAAAATGTATTCATTGTCTCTTGAGGGGGGTGGATGCATAAAAAAATCAAAAGGTGTTAAAAAGTCTGCGTTAGATAAGTTGACTATAAATAGTTATAAGCAATGTCTATTTGAAAAAAATACATTTTGTGATAGCATGTTGATGTTTAGATCTAAGATTCACAATTTATATACACATAGAATAAGAAAAACAACTTTAAGTTCTAGAGATGATAAGAGAAAAATAAAAGAAGATGGGATAAATACATATGCCTAGGGGCATTTTAGAATTAATTCATAGTAGTAAGAAAAAAAAAGAAAGAGATAAATAAATAAAAAATAATAAATTAATTAATATACAAACAATCAAAAATGATAATGTAAATAAAATTAAGAACAAAAAAAGATGATGAACACATCATTTTAGGTTGTACATATATGCATTTTATTTGAATTCATGAAGCTGAAAATAAAGTGTATATGTGTGTGTGTATAGAATAAATTTGTATGTGTGGAATAAATATAACACAAAGAAATATGTATTTTGTAATGTTTTTTTTTTTATTTATTTAAATGTAATGAATAAATGAAATACAATTGATTAAATTTAGTATTTATTATTAAATATTTTTAATAAAGTTTAAAAATTCTATTGAATTTTCTAAAACATCGTCAGCATCGAAAATTTTCTTTATGTCCCATTCCTCAGCAATGGGCTCCTCGACAAGAAGCTCATCGAAGGTGGGCTCCATCCTTTGTCCCTCCTCGGTTATATCGATGATGATGGTTTCCGAGTCGTCAACCTTTTGCTTCTTGTGGAAAGAAGCGTCCTCCTCCTCCCTCTTCAATTTTCCGTTTCTCTCTAGGTGAAATTTCCAAGAGCTCAAGCCATTCCGATGGACTCAGCTCCCCCAATTAAAAATTCATTGAATTCTCCTCGTAGTCCATTAAATTGAACAGCTCCTGAATGTTCTTCGACATCTTTTTGAATGAGCTACTTGTATTCAAGACGCTCTTTTATATCCGAAATTCCCTACACTGAGTATCGAAACCTTAGTGCACAGGTCAGAAGGTTTAAAGGAAATTACTGACAGGTTCATCACAAATAAATACTGTTCATGAAATTTTAATCTATTAATAGTACGCACTCGTGCGATTTTATAGAACTTCATTGATATTTATCCAAGAGTTCTGATCATTTGAGAACCCAAGCCATTTAACTAGAAGTCTATCCTTTTCGACGCCTTATTATCTTTTCAATCAAGTAAGTGTTTGATTATCTTGTTTTCCTCAACTCTTCATTATAGAAACCTCCTTTCAGAACTGCACCTTGATAGTCTGTATGTAGTTGGATTGCTATTTTGTATTTGTTTTATTTTAAAAATTTCAGTTGTCCAGTTTGGTGTACACCCCTTTTCAAATGTATGTTTATGCTTGCACATAATCTCGAACATGATATTTACTACCATTGAAGATTTTTATACGATTGTAGGCAGTATTCAACAACTTGTTCT
This sequence comes from Drosophila sproati, assembly GCA_018904355.1. Taxonomy (NCBI): domain Eukaryota; kingdom Metazoa; phylum Arthropoda; class Insecta; order Diptera; family Drosophilidae; genus Drosophila; species Drosophila sproati. The sequence continues at coordinate 26,861 of JAEIFY010000016.1, forward strand.
CATTTAACGAATTTACATAAACAGGTCTCATTTGAATTGTTCTATGATGTTTTCGATTGTACTCATTTATCAATTGTTTATAAATTGTAATCCAAGAATATGTTCCAGTATAACTAAACTCTCCCTCACATCATCTCCGTAAGCGTTCTATTAAAACGCTCAACAATTGACGCCTTAAGACCACTAAAAGTTGAGTAATGATTGATGTTATGTTTTCTACACAAACTCTTAAAGTCTGTATTAAAAAATTCTTTTCCATCATCGGTCTGTAAATTCTTTGGAATTCGATTCTCAATAGAAATTTATATCCTTTATTCGATGATGAGCACTGTTGCATTTCTACTAAGTCTGCTTGCCAATGATCATCGATTCCCTTTTTACGAGCTGGTGCATGTAATTCCTCTATTAAATTCCTCCTACTCATGATTATCTTTTTAATTATTGATCTTCATATTTAGCTTAACCTTAATTATTTTTTTTTTTATAAACGATAATATTTTTGAACAGTTTATATTTATTACCAATGCTTTGACCATTTTCCATAGACTTCCAAGTGGAATTACTTTTCTCTTTATTCCACTTATTTGAGGATGTACGAACTTGTAAACGGTCCTATAGATCATAACTCTTACTGTGATTTGTGTTACCATCTGTCTGTGAGCCAACTAAAAGTTCAAGTCTATCAACGATCTCATTTGGATCATCCCAATATACATAATTTGGCTTAGTTGAACTGAGTGTCATAAAACTTCCACCCTGATGCATGGATTTCTTTTTAGAGGTGTAGGCATTGCATTTGGATCATCTACAGAAGGTAGAAACTGCATGAATATAAGACTAGGATTTTAAGAAATAAAGTCAGTTCGAAATTACAACTCAACACAAACAGTAGTTGAATGAGTTTTCCTTGCTAACCTCTTGAGAGGGCAACCGTTCATCAATAGGCACATATATTTCCCGCTTTATGTCCTCTCCTCAATCACATTCAGGATCATTCGGCTCACATTTTCCGATTGTCGTTTTGGAAATGATAACATACAAAATCTAAGAGCATTAACTGCCATGCCTTTTCGAAGTGGGAATGTCGCCAAATTTGGGTATGTATGTTTCTTTCATTATTCAATGGAAAAAAAAAAGATTGTCTAGCGCGAGCAAAAATCCCATCTACCCAATTATTCACAGACTTCGAAGAAGACGAAGAAGTTTGAAATACCTATGTCTGCATTGAGACAAGAAGCCTAATACCAACTACAAATCGCACAAGAATCACAGTATATCAAATAAGAACGAAGGCGATAACAAGTAGTTTGAATTAATATTAATATGATAATTAACAGGTTGTTGAAAACGGCAGAGCAAAATGCTGCATTTAGCATGTCAATATATTTAAGCTTAAACCGTTTGTGAATCGTAAGATAAACGTATATCAAAGAAAATGCCCTGAAGTAGGCAACACAAATGCGTCATTGCACATACCCGAACTGGAGTCTCAGTACAACATCCAAAATCTCATTTAATGTATTTCAGTATTAAGACTTGCTTACACATACTGGCAGTGCTGCCATACATTTTGTATTTTTTTTAAGCGAAGCGTGAAATTGCGTTGTTAATTTCTGGTGGCAACGTTGCGACTATTCATTCGCTGTCGCAGCTATTCATTCGTTTCGCATAACTCTAGCTGATCGATCGTTCCATAATTATTATCGTTGTTGAAAAGACTAAGCATTGGGCTTCTAGTCTAAATACATTCAATACAGTTTATAAAGCGGAAATAACTTAGTGTTGTTAATTGAAAATAAAGCTATCAAAAAGCTGATAGCGCAAACAAGCATCATGTACCAAACCAATTTCCTCAGTTAAACTTTTGCGGCATAACGACTTGCAAATATATTTAAAATAAATCTAAAATCGAATGCTTAAATTTCATAAATTTTTTTAAATTAATTCAGTTTTGTAATTAATTTTCCTAGTTAAATTTTTATAAATTTAAAATTTCCAATTATTGATCTTTTGAAATTAATTTTTTTAATTAACTTTTTTTGTAAAATTCCAAATTAGGGATTTTTAGGATTAACTTTTTTTTCTTAATTAAATTCTTCTTATTGTTAAGTAATCTGTAAGTAATTTTTATCTTATAAATTTAATAACTTCCATTCTGTGGCTAACACTAGGTGCCCGGAATGATGATGAATGTCAATGAATAAACCCGAAAAGAAATAATCATGAAGTGCTAAAATCGTAACGTTCCTGGGAGGGATGGTAGTATAATGAGTTAGGATAAGTTTTTTTAGGGGATCATCGACTAACTGTGCTTCGATTATCATTGTTGGGTTAGGGTATAGAACGCGAGAGTCGACTACCACCTCAGACCTCGCCCCCTTCAGGGCACCCTGAACAGATGACAGCCCACCATAAAGGGAATTGGTCTAGTCCCTTAATCGTTTGTGAGATTTGCAAACCCAAACGAACTCTTCGAGGGGTATCGTCTCCCCATGTAGTTTAGATGTAGATGGAATCCTAAAAAATTAAAACTATGTTGTCCCTACAACGTGGGGCAACCCACCCCACCCGAAAAGCTCCTGACCCTACGGGAAAGAGTTTAAAGACGACTTTAAAATTCAGAGTTATCGGTAGTGTTCCCCACTAAAATGCCGTAATGTATGAGTAACTTCGACGGAAGTTTTAGCACCCAACTCGGAGGCGAGTTCATGTAAGTTGCTGAACAATCCCCTTGTGTTGAGTTGAAACCAAAATGTTTCATTTTTCTAAGAACCCGGCCGGCCATGCCTTTCCCGGTGCTCAGTGAAGCTTTCCGATTTGACTAACAACAATATTGTTTAATCGCCACGGATACCAATACTGCTTATTATATTTTTTTTCTACCAATAATGAGGGAGTAATTGTCTGCTCCAAAGAACATAACTATGGTTAGAGAACATTTAACGGCGCTTGAGAAAATGTTCATTTGTATTATTGCCTGGAACTAGCGATCATGCTGCTTTTGCATATCCTTGCCAAATAATTCAGGTGTTATTTTGATCAAGTTAAGTTAATTGCCTTCCCATTTATAGTTGAAATAACCCGGAACTTAAAAAAAACCAATTGTCATCTGATCCAGAGTGTCCTAGAATTGTGTCTTTTACAGTGCACTCTGTTTGAGTGACACTCCTTATGTTAATTTCTCAATACTTTAAAATAATAGCCTGCGTTGCTTTGTGCACCTGCGCCGGCTTCATACCTAATATTTTAGATTCCGATTCTGAAACCTTAGTAGTTTTTGAACTCTGCAATCGTCAACTCGTGTGTGTTGTGCATTCAAAGCTTAAAACAAAACCAAAAAAAAAAGAAACAAACAATTAAAATGTTCAATAATAAGAACAACAACGTGAACGCCATCGAGGGATTCAACTATGTCGCCCGGAATAACTCGGCCCAAGGACAGAGCCACCCAAATTATTTCGATAATTCTACTACACCAACAATCCAACCCACTCCATCTTCAACAACAACAGCATCACTCTCAAGCCCATCACCACCACCACCAGCTCCATCGTCAACTCCATCACCACCACCAACAACATCAACTCCGTCGCCAGGGTCTGTACCGGATGCAATATGGAAATTGCATCTTCAAAGTGGTGCGCACATCTTCGTTCCAATTCCCACAAGATGCTCGTTTTTATACCTATAAATAGTAAGGTGAAACTAATTTCGAGCGGATTCAAAAATCGGATTTCGACATTCTCATTTGAGAATAATCACACAAATTTGGTCGAACCAATAGAGTTTCAGAGTGAAGCAGCTCAAGAAATGATTCCGCTAATTCAAAATGTATTGCTAACTCACACAGCCTGCAAAATGAATATAGAACTCTTTGCAGAGTATATAAAATTCACTGATGATGAATTGCTGATGACAATTAAATCTCATCAGTCTAATATGAGTGTCTTAACAGCATCTACTGATCTTGGAGAGATCATCAAAGATCATTCTGCAATAATTTGTGTGAAAATGGATGAGTTCCAAGAGAAGGACAGTGGTTGGACATTGTCTCAAATCTTAAGACTGGAGATAAATATATTCCACTCAAAGTTTCAAGCTTTATTGAAACACCAAAAGTTTTGAGGAACAAGAAGGCGATCATTAATGTTAAAAATGCTGATGAATTTTCTTTTAAATGGGCATTAATATCAGCCCTTAAAGCACCAGCAAACAACCAGCCTGCACGATGCTCAGCATATAAAGTTGATGGGATTGAGAGCGACTTAATAAAAATTGATGAAGCGCTCATACTCAATTTTTCCAATTTGGATTTCCCACTACCGTTGGATCAAATAAAAATTTTTGAAGCTCAAAACCAAAACATTAGCATCAATGTTTTTGGATTCGATGAGCAGTCCAATGCAGTCAACGGTCCATTGTATGTGACGGAGATGGAGAAGAATACCCACATTAGCCTAATGTTGCTGGAGAGTGAGGACCGGGACATTTCGTGTGGATACAAAATTTGTCAAGGTAATATTTTAATAAATACTCTTTTTCAAAAAACAAAATTTTTTAAAACATATATATTTGTTTTTTTTTTATACTTCCAGACTTGTAAGACGTCAAATTACATCACACAAGACGCAATTGTACTTCTGCAAGACGTGCTTGAATTTTTCACATAATGCGTGGATGCATGAAGAGCACCGTCAACAGTGTGGGAAGGTTGTGTCAATACTCCCATCGGAAGAAAAAGCAAGTCTTAGTTTTAAGAATTTTAATCGTAGTTTAGACGTACCTTTTGTTGTATATGCAGATTTTGAATGTATACTCCCCCTCAATTCACAACTTAGTGAGAATGTTTTCGCAACTTCGCAACATATCTTCATTGTTTATTTGGAATATAAAAAGTGGGCTTTTAACCCAGCGTTGAGAAGAGGCACCAGATCTACTTCCGATTGTGGAGAAGGGGCACTAGATCTACTTCCGCTACGGGACCATCCCCGTAAGCGGTTTGAAGAGGAGATCTGGGACTAAGCCTCAGTCTGAGCAAAGCGGCAGGGTGGCTGTCAACGTGGACATCACAACCACAGAAGACACTCCTGCCGCAGTTCAGAGCAGTTGCACTGCGCGGTCCACCGACTCGGTGGAGGACCTCGCAGAAGATGAGGAGTTGGCGGACAAAACGCTCTGCCAAATGGACATACTGGGAGATGAAGACATCCCCATGTCCTCACAGGAGCTGGCGGAGGAGCTGCTGGATGCGGCAGCAGCTGACGTCGAAATGACGTGCAGCGGTGACGGGGGCAACTCCAGGCCCCAATCACCGTGTCAGCTGGAGCCCCCCAGCAATAGATGGCCAGAGTCACGGGCACAGGGCTGGCTCAGGTAAACATCCACCGTGCTAAGGCCGCCTCGGCGGTATTAGCAAGGATGTTTACCAAACAACACCTTGGGCTGGCCCTAATACAGGAGCCATGGGTGCACAATGGCATTAAAGGCCTGTACACGGCTGACTCGAAGGTAATCTGGGATCGGAGAGATCCAGCACCCAGAGCATGCATAATGGTAAGGAAAAGTATTAACTTTACTATTCTTTCAGAATTCCTGACTAGGGACTGCGTTCCCATGTTGGTATGCGGTCCCTACGGCCATGGTGTCTGCGTATTTCGCAGGAGATGGAGCCTGCCCACCACCAGAAATAGAAAAACTGGTGGATTACTGCAGGAGGGAGAAAATCCCAGTGCTCGTCGGATGCGATGCCAATGCGCACCATACGATATGGGGCAGCAGCGACATCAATCTGAGGGGTGAGTGCCTAACGGACTTTATATTCAAATATAATCTAGAATTAGGCAATGTCGGATCTACACCGACATTTGTAACTAGAATCAGGGAGGAGGTGCTAGACATCACCCTGATTAGTCGGTCCCTAAAACCTCACCTTAGGGACTGGCACGTTTCCCAAGAGGAATCAATGTCTGACCACAGAATTATCCTATTTAAGTTACAATTAAATACGGATAGTAGTACACCAGGTCGCAACCCCAGGAAAACCAACTGGGACGGTTATAAGTCGGCCTTAGGGCTCTCCCTAGCCAACGGGTTATCTGGTATACCCAGAGAACCACTAGAGCTGGACAGGGCTATTGGTGACCTCAACAAGTGCATAACCAATGCATTTGAGGATAACTGCCCTGTAGGGAAAAAGTACCTGGAGAAAGATGCCCCATGGTGGAACGACAGCCTAGAAAGGCTGCGGAATGTGGGAGCAGTACCGTGAAAGCCTGACCTCCTATAATAAGGAGATAAGGAAGGCCAAACGGAAGAATTACAGGAACTTCTGTGAAAGTATAGTTGGCACAAGCGAAGGCGCCAGGCTCCATAGAGCACTGGCGAAACGAACGCCTGATGCGAATTTAGCACTGAAGCGTGGGGATAACTCCTTTACGAGCAGTAATTTTCAGAAACTAGTGTTACTTTTTGAGACGCACTTCCCAGGAAGCACACCCCTGCAGGAAGAGGCTATCGAAAGGGAAAGAAGATACAGGCCGTCAACTGACGACTGGGCATGCGCTAAGTCGACAGTCTCAAGGGAGAGACTTAATTGGGCAATCGGAACATTCCAGCCCTATAAGTCCCCTGGAATGGACGGCATATCGCCAGCCTTCCTTCAAACGGGACAGGAAATACTCCTCTCCCGCATTAGGAAAGCATTAGTAAGTAGCCTAGCCCTCGGATACATACCGGGCGCATGGAGAAGAGCTAGGGTAGTCTTCATCCCCAAGGCAGGGAAGAAAGACATTACCAGCCCAAAAGTCCTTCAGACCCATCAGCTTAACATCGTTTTTACTGAAAACGTTGGAAAAGCTGGTGGACTACAAAATCAGAAGCACTTTGCTTAAACAAAGGCCGCTGCACCCAACGCAGCATGCATACAGAGTAGGCAGGTCCACGGACACAGCACTTTATCAGCTGCGACGTACTTTGAGCGCGGCAATCGATAATAAGGAAGTAGCACTATGCGCCTTCTTAGACATAGAAGGTGCCTTTGATAACACATCTCATGATGCAATCAATGCTACCCTTGAGAGAAGAGGCCTGGACCATACTACCAGCAAGCCACGGCATCATTACATGATAGCACTGTAACAGTCCTAACCACCAAAGGCTGTCCCCAAGGAGGGGTGCTGTCTCCGCTACTCTGGAGTCTGTTAGTAGACGAACTACTAAACAGACTTGCTAACAGTGGTATTCAATGTCAAGGTTATGCCGATGACATTGTTATTGTAGCGCAAGGCAAATTTGAAGAATCGCTCTGTGACATAGTCCAGTCAGGGCTAAGGATAACGTATGACTGGTGTATGGAGGTTGGACTCAACCTAAACCCTACAAAAACAGTCATCGTCCCCTTTACCAGACGACTTAAGTTACAGAGGATGAGACAAATAGGGCTCTCAGGGACCCTACTAGAAACAAGTAGGGAAGTCAAATACCTAAGAATCACATTTGATAGCAGGCTTAACTTTGGCACCCATGTGCAAAACACGATATTAAAGTGCTCCAGGGCGCTTTATACATGTCGTAGTATTGCAGGTAAATAATGGGGTACATCACCAAAGATATTAAGATGGCTATACCTGATGGTAGTAAGACCCATGTTAACCTATGGGGTGGTAGCATGGGGTGACAGGGCGCGGATGATCACCGTGAAGAAGCAACTACAAAAGTTGCAAAGAATGGCCTGCGTATGTATGACAGGAGCTATGCGCACCTGCCCAACAATGGCCCTTGAAGCCTTAATGGAGCTCACACCACTCCACCATATTATAAGGCTCAAGCAGAAAGCCACGCTTCTCAGGATATCCGCAGAAGGAGTTGAGGGCAACCATATCCTAAGCCATAAAGATGCCCAACTCCTTTCAAACGAACTACCCCTGCTGATGCAACCTAGGGACGAAAAGATAGCCGAATACCTATTCGAGCGAAATTTCACAGTTCGTATGAGTAGTAAAAGGGAATGGACAAGTCTGGACGAAGTCCATCCCATGAAACCGCACACCATAAAATGGTACACCGATGGATCACTCACGAATCAGGGCACCGGCCTTGGAGTGGTGGGTCCTCGGGTATTCTACCATGAATCCCTGGGAACGCACACCAGCATATTTCAGGCTGAGGTGTGTGCGATAGGGAGATGTGCGGACTTCAACATAGAACGTAACTATCGGAATACGGATATATCCATCCTATCCGACAGTCAAGCAGCATTGAAAGCTATAATGGGGACTAAGATAACATCGAAGGTAGTCCATGAAGTTCGTTCAAAGCTAGACCTACTCGGGACACACAACAGGCTCACCCTACGATGGGTCCCGGGCCACAGGGACATAGCGGGAAACGAGGCGGCTGACGAGCAAGCAAGAATGGGGGCAGGAAGGCCCCTAACAGGACCAGAACCGTATTGTGGCATAGGAAAACACACTATACGACTGGAACTCAGAAACGAGGAGAGGCAGAGACGGCAACAGAGTTGGTCGGAGACAGTAGGACTCCGACAAGCCAGATGTCTCCTAGGTGGTTATAATCTTGTTCGATTTAAACAGATTATAACCATGGGAAGGAACAGCCTTAGGATACTTACCGGTCTATTGACAGGACACTGTAGACTAAGGAGTCACCTGGCAAAACTGGGTATATATAGCAGCGATCTCTGCAGGTTTTGTGAAAGAGGAAGGAATCCTCGATACACATCCTGGCAGAATGTGTCGCCTTAGTTGGAAGAAGAAGCAGCATCCTAGGGGCGCAGGTTTTGAATTGTAAAGACATAGTAGACCTCAACCCAACAAAGATCCTCACGTTTGTGCGGGAGTTGGGGCTGATGGAGGAGCTATAAGCTCAGAAGGGGGCACAATAGATCAAATAGGTCGCGGTGCAGATTCCCCAACAACAATAAATAAAAATAAATAAACCCAGCGTTAAGATTTTTGTTTTAGGAAGACGAGGGTATAAAATTTATGGTCTCTTATCAGAGATGTAAGCGATATCTATACCTACTATTTAAGTACTATAAAACCTATAATTTGAATGTAGATGATGAGATTAGTTTTGGCAATGAAGATAATTGTCACATCTGCAAAAAGAGTTTACGCAGTGATCACGTTAGGGATCAGAGTAGTAGGGAATTGGGGACTCTATGACAGGAAGTGGCTTATTGCTTTTGATTTTTAATTGCTTCATTATTGGAGTTAATTTATTGCTTTTGGGTGGGGGAGTGACAGGTGTGTAACCTTTTTTTTTTAGAAAAATGTGTGGTTTTGGATCACGTATAAGACTTTTATGATGGAAGGGTATAGATTTATGGCTGACCCTTTTTTTATTGTGGGTTGTGCTAGGCGTGTAACCTGTAACCTGTGTGCTACATTCAAGTGGAAGATCAGGTAGCAGCTACCGCACTGTTCTGTATGTACATGATTCGATTTTTGAGGGTGGGTGCAATGATCAGTGGATAGGTAATGCTCCCTTCTCTTTTGTCAATGTATAGAACTCATACGACACCTCACACCTGAATGTTTTCCCACACAATAATTAAAGTATTATTGGTGTAAACTGTTGGTAAGTACGTACTTCGCACGTACGTTTGCCATGTGCTGGTACCTTCTTCGTGAAATTGGTTCTCTCCCTTTTTATAGTGCACTCTGTTTGAGTGACCCTCCTTATGATAATTTCAGAATAATTTGAAATAATAGCCTGCGTTGCTTTGTGCACCTGCGGGCTTCATACCTAGTATTTTAAATTCTGATTCCTAAAACCTTAGTAGTTTTCTAACTCTGCAATTGTCAACTCATTTGTTTTGTGCTTTCAAAGTTTTAAAAAGAAACGAAGAAAAAAAATGTAAATGTTCAACAACAAGAACAACTCTGTGAATGCCATCGAGGGATTTAACTATGTCGCCCGGAATAAGTAGGCTCAAGGACAGAGCCACCCAAATTATTTCCACGACAACAACGACATCATCACCAACAACGACATCATCACCAACCCACCGCCAACTCCACTAGCATCACCCCCACCACCCCCACTAACATCAACTCCCCCACCAACAACATCAACTCCGCCGCTTCCAATGTCAACTCTAATGGACCATCAGCTCAAGCCAGGGTCTGCACCGAATGCAATATACAAATTGTATCCGCAAAGTGGAGCGCGCATCTTCGTTCCAATTCCCACAAGATGATCGTGTTTACACGTGTAAATGGCCAGGTGAAACTAATTTCGAGCGGGTTCAAAAGTCAAAGTTTTGACATTCCACGCTTGGATGGAAGTAATGAAAAGATCTTATCGCTGACTGTACTCGGTAACCAACAAGTTACTGTGGAGCGGCAGCACCGTCTAGATCCGGTGCAGTGTCATCGCTGTCAGGCATTTGGGCACAGCAAAAATTATTGCCGGAGGTCGTCTGTTTGTTTAAAATGTGCAGAGAGCCATGCGACTACTGAATGTAGCAAGGGGAAGGATACTGCGGCCACCTGTGCTAACTGCAAGGGCAGTCATGTGGCAAGTTATAAGGGTTGCCCTTCTTTTAATGCTGCTCGTGATAAACTCTTGTCAAGTCGTGCAGCTGTGCGTGGTGATCTAGTGAAGCCATTCCAACGGTCTTCTGTCAGCAAATCAGTTGATGTAACAATCCCACCGCCAGTCAAGCAGCAGAAACAGTATCAATAGGCTGTTGTGCAGCAGAAGCATGTTATAAAGAAGTCCGTCGATGAGTCTATTGTGAAACCCGTCATTCGGGCAGTTAAGGAACCTATTAAACAACTGATCTAGCAGTCCGTTAAGCTGCATGTCAATCAGCCAACAAAACAGAAAGTGGATAATTCTGTGAAGAAATCTGAGATGATGATAATTAAGCGTTCGGTTAAACCGCAGCAGCTGAAGCAGCAGCCCCTCAGCTTAAAGCAGATGCGTAAGCAGCAGACGGATGGCATTCAATCCAGTCTGACATATTGCCAAGTTGCTCAACTGCCCCCATCCGAGAGCGCAACCCAGTTATGAAACATCTTCAAACATTTCAGCATCAGCTCCATCTATAGCAGCAGCAACTACAGCAACTTCAGCAGCAGCAGCAGCGTCAACAGCAGCAGCAATGCCAGCGATGCACGCAGTGTGATGGGCAAGCTGATAGCCCCTTTATGCAAGCGCTGCAGCAGAATACGATATTGATTGGAGAGATGGGCAAGAAGATGGATACTCTTCTGAATGTTCTCTTGTCGATTGTTTCATCAAACACCAACAATCAGCAGTCGTTGGCCTTCGCTGCTGCGCCATTCAGTAATCATGCTACACTAACACCTGACTGCTTAGTCAGTGATGCCAATGGCATTGCTGATGATTAGACACACCACAACCCATGCAAAATCTTGTGTTGGCACGGCTGTAAATATAGCTGCTGCCAGAGCCATATCTGATGAAGTGATCAGACCTGCCAAGACATTTAAAATTATCTGCTGGAATGCTGCTGGGATTCGGAACAAGATTCTGGAACTTGAAGTTTTCATGCAGCGGAGCCAGATTGCTGTTATGATGATTATAGAAACACGATTAGACCCTGGAAATATATTTAATAATGCGGTAGATGATGCAAACAGCCTGGACATTGATGGATATAGTACATATATGGCAGTAAGTCCACGAGGCCATAGGAGTGGCGGAGTGGCTATTCTAGTTAAGCATGGAATTGCACATATGGCCCTGCAGCCGATTGAGTATCCTTCAGTGCAATGTATGCCAGTTGCGTTATTGCCAGCTTCTGGTAGTAAAGAATTGGTTTGTTGCTCCTATATACTGTCCGCCACTGTATAATTGGTCTACTCGCCACTTTGCTATGCTTTTTCAGCACATCGACTCTCTGTGCAATGTGGGCAATTTTATGCAAGACACTCCTGGTGGGGGAATGTGCGAGCCTGTAAGCGTGGGTCGGCTTTGATGGAATATGTGCACAAGAATAAGCGGTTCAACATTCTTGCTACTGGTGGATCTACACACTATCCGTTCGACAAGAAAAAAAAGGCCTTCTGCTCTGGATTTTGCTGTCTTTGGTGGTTTGAGAAGTGCTCGGCTTCGTACATTCTCTTCAGTTGATCTGGATTCTGATCATTTGCCAATTCATATTGATTTAACAACTAAAGGGACAAGCATTGCTACACGGCCGGGTTTAAGGCGCACAATTTTACCCAGGAATGCTAATATTAGTAAGTTTCAGGCATACCTCAACCAGCGAGTGTTGCTCAATGTGGAAATTAAATCTTGTGCTGACATTGAGGATGTTATTGATGTGTTTATGAATAACATTAATGAGACTGCGAAATTTGCATCACCGCCACAACTTTGGCAGAAACAGCAGGGTAATACATCCTGTATGAGGTCAAACCTTGATGATGAGACGAAAAAGTTGCTGAAGCTCAAGCGTAAGTAGAAGCGTGAGTTCCTGATCTTGGGAACGCCGTTGGCTAGGCGGAGGTACAGACAGGTTAAAAATCGCCTGAGGAAAGCGCTGAGCTTGTTAAAGGTTAACCACCTTAACAATTTATTTAAGCAAATTGATGTGAAGGACCGGAACAGGATGCAAAAGTTGTGGAGAATGACAAAACTTTGAAGCGGCAGGTGGAGCCCAATTGGCCGCTAAGTGTTGGTGATGTAGGCGGGCCAATTTGGACGCGAACCAATGCAGAGAAAGCTGAGGAGTTTGTCTCTCACCTCGAACAGTGCTTCATGCCCAACTATTTGAATACGGAGGGGAATCGAAAGAAGATTACTGATGAGTGGCAGCTCCTGGAGCTGCGGCAGCGACGGGTTGATGGCGATGGCGGTGCGTCTGGCGCCTCATTGCCCTTCCGTCCTATTACTCTCAGTGAAGTCACTTTGGAGATCAAGTCTCTTGTCTTAAAGAAGTCCCCTGGTTTGGATAACATTAACAACCATGTTATTAATGTGCTACCAGAGAAGGCGATTCTATATCTTGTGTTGCTGTTCAATTCCATACTGAGGTTTGAGCACTTTCCTCAGCAGTGGAAGTGTGCTGGGATTACGATGTTACTGAAGCCTGGAAAATCTACTGAGAGTGTCTCCTCATATCGCCCCATGAGTCTTTTGTCTGGCTTTTCGAAGCTGTTTGAAAGAGTGTTTCGGAAGGCACCAATTGGTTTGGGAGGATAGTGCGGAACAGCAGCTTGCCCGTGTAACACTATTTATCCTTGGTGCTTATGAAGGCGGCAGTATTCCTCTGCGGTGTTCATTGACATCAGCGAAGCATTTAACAGAGTGTGGCATGTGGGACTTCTGTATAAATTGATCAGGCTGTTGCCGCCAACTTTGTATAGAGTTCTCCAAAGCTATTTGAGTGATCGTAGCTTTGTCGTCAACACTGATGGTGTGAGGTCTAGGCCAGGCATAACCTATGCTGGAGTACCACAGGACAGCGTGCTTGGTGAGCAACTGTCTGCCTTCCCAAGTGATAGCACTATGCTATTGTCGACGTATGCTGATGACACCATTGTTTTATGTGCACACAATGGGGCTCGGGAAGCGATTAGAGGGAATCAATGTTTCCTGGATAAGTTCGTGACATGGGCTAACTTTTGGTGTATTAAGATCAATGTTAGCAAGACGGCACATGTTGTGCTTACCAGACGATGTCCTGCGCATTCCCTAAAATTGCCAGCCATTAAGCTTGATGGACAAGTTGTTGAAATGCAATCCAAGCAAAAATATCTGGGCTTGCTTTTGGATCGGAAGCTTATAATCCACAGTCATGTAACACAGCTCTGCATTAGGCTGCGAGCCCTTTGAAGAAGCTTGGCTGGCTACTGGAAGAAGTAGTATGCTGCATAAGAGCTGCAAAGTGGTGGTGTACAAGCAGTTAATGGCCCCAGTCTGGCAGTATGCATTTCCAGTTTGGGGAGCTCTAGTTTCAAACACTCAGATGCGCCGCATTGAAACTTTACAAAATGTCATCATACGCAAAATATTGCAAGTCAGTTGGTACCAGGAACCAGGTGATTAGAGACACATACAACATTAAGACGGCCGAGGAAGTATTTCAGGTGGCTCGTAGATTGCTATCTAAGCCGTTTGTGCCAGAACGTCTAGTGCGTCCTAGGTACACTCTGCAGTTGGATCAGCATATCCTGCCGCTTCAGCGTCAGTTCCAGATACGACCCACACTGGAGGAAGAGTTACCGACACTTTTGCAAATTGAGCAAAGGGAGCAGAATGCTGTTCGCGAGGCCAGGGAACTGGACCGGCTGCGTCAGCTATCCTTGCAGTTTTCTGGGAGATTGGATGAGATGGCCCCTTAACTCGCTGCGCCGTAGATACCGAGATGGGCTCATCTCTCGAGAGCGGGTAGGGGTGATTGTTGCACATCTGCCCTGCAAATTCAGAGCTTAATTCTGCCTCAGCTGCGCCAGTCTGGCGAGCATCAAGGCACTCCGGCTACTCGGCAACAACAGCGGAAAGTGCACTCACCAGTTGGGTTTGATGGTAGGAAGATCAATTCACTCCGTCGTGACTTTAGGCTTGGCCGCATCGCACGTGAGATTCTTGAGCAAGAGATTAGAGACCAGCCTGCTCAGATAAAGGAGTTGATTTAACCCTCGGTTGGGGCTGCAGGTGGAGATGAGTCTGAGCTGATTCAGGAAGTGACTATGCAGCAGCAGCAGGCGCAGAAGCACTTGAATCCAGTAACAATACAACTGAAGCGCAAATATAGATAAAAGAAGACTTAAAAACGTACGTGTACTTTTAATATATTAAAAATAAATACAAGTTAAGGGGGAAACAAAAAAAAGTATTATTTATGGCTCACATCTCTTTTCATTAAAATTGCATGAAAAGTATTGTTTGTGTGAACCTCCTTTCCATCAGCCTTAGACATGTGCATTAGTTGTAGGTTATTTATGTATGAAACGAATGTATCAGTGTAGGGATTAGGTTAAAGGGCCCTTATAGAGTAATAGAAAAATATGACGAACATACAAGAGCTCTTCAACTTCATGGATGATGATAAGAATTCGATGGATTTTGATTTGGGGCACCTCATACCCTGGCCGATCCCTAGTAGAGAAGGAGCTAACGAGGTGAATCCTCAATACCCATCAAAACGGAGTCCATCGGAAAGAATTGAACTTCTGGAAATTTCTCCCAGGGAGAAGCGAAAGATTGACAAGAAGAAGTTTGAAGAGCCCGAAATCATCATTGATGTTATCGTCGAGGGGCAATCAATGGAGCCCACCTTCTCTGAACTTGTTGTCAAGGAGCCCATTGCAGAGGAATGGGAGATTAGAAAATTGTTTTTTGCTGATGATGAGCTGGAATATTATTAAATTATTAATATTATTAATATTATTAAATAAAAAACATTACAAAATACATATATCTTTGTGTTATTTTCTGTATCATATTCCATGCACGCTATACATATACATTTTCAGCTTCATGAATTCAAATAAATATGTATGTATGTACAACGTTAAATCATTTATTTATCTCATTCTTTTTCATCCAAGTACACTGCATTTCTAAATACAGACACAAACAGATACACACACAGAAACACACACACATGTTTTCATATAGATATATTTCGTTTTGATTTTAAATAACAATTTATTTATTAGTTCCTATTTTTTTTTTATTTTACTTCATTTTTTTTTCTTCATTTTACTAACATTTTATTTGTTTATTAATTAATTTATTTATTTTTTTGTTTTTACTATTATGAATTAATTTTATAATGTCCCAGGCAAATGTACTTGTACCATCTTCTTTTATTTTTCAACTTCTTTCACGAATTTTGTTTTCAATGCTTGTCCCCATGCATATTTCGAAAACACATCAATAACTGTCGATAGAAATTTATATCCTTTATTCGATGGTGAGCACTGTTGCATTTCCACTAAGCCTGCTTGCCAATGATCATCGATTCCCTTCATAATAACTCTTCGGAGTTTAAAATTTGTACGAGCTGGTCGATGTTATTCCTCTATTAAATTGCTCCTACTCATGATTCTCTTTTTAATTATTGATCTTAATTTTTAGCTTACCTTAATTATTATTTTTATTTATTTTACAAACGATAACATTTTTAAACATTTTATATTTAGTACCAATGCTTTGACCATTTTCCGCATAGACTTCCAAGTGGAATTGCTTTTCTCTTGCTAACGGTCCTATAGATCATAATTCTTATTATGATACGAGTTACCAGCTGCCTGTGAGCCAACTAAACGTTTGAGTCTACCAACGATCTCATTTGGATCATCCCAATATACATAATTTGGCTTAGTTGAACTGAGTGTCATAAAACTTCCACCCTGATGCATGGATTTCTTTTTAGAGGTGTAGGCATTGCATTTGGATCATCTACAGCAGGTAGAAACTACGTGAATCCTAGCTATATAAGAGTAGGATTTTAAGAAATAAAGTCAGTTCGAAATTACAACTCAACACAAACAGTAGTTGAATGAGTTTTCCTTGCTAACCTCTTGAGAGGGCAACTGTTCATCAATATATTTCCCGCTTTATGTCCTCTCCTCAATCACATTCAGGATCATTCGGCTCACATTTTCCGATTGTCGTTTTGGAAATGATAACATACAAAATCTAAGAGCATTAACTGCCATGCTTTTTCGAAGTGGGAATGTCGCCAAATTTGGGTATGTATGTTTCTTTCATTATTCAATGGAAAAAAAAAGATTGCCTAGCGCGAGCAAAAATTCTATCTACCCAATTATTCACAGACTTCGAAGAAGACGAAGAAGTTTGAAATACCTATGTCTGCATTGAGACAAGAAGCCTAATACCAACTAGAAATCGCACAAGAATCACAGTATATCAAATAAGAACGAAGGCGATAACAAGTAGTTTGAATTAAAATTAAATGATAATTAACAGGTTGACTAAAACGGCCGAGCAAGATTGGTGGCTCTGGCTGCATTTCAAATGCTGCATCTAGCATGTCAATATATTTAAGCTTAAACCGTTTGTGAATCGTAAGATAAATGTATATCAAAGAAAGTGCCCTGAAGTAGGCAACACAAATGCGTCATTGCACATTGTGAGGAGCCATGTCACCATGCACTGGTGAGCATGCATGTATGAACGGGCATACAAAATGCCCGTGAGCATGTTATATGCGCCCTCACAACAACTGGCATTCAGACCGAAATCCGGCCCTGATGCAGTTGCGGCGAATTCGCTCTCTTTCGCCCTCTCCCTTTCTAACGCAGGTGTTCAGCCATTTGAACGTGTCTGACACATATGTCCATCAGGACATATGCCGTTAGTGTGTGAGGAGTATTGCGGGAGCAATACTGTTGTCCATACTCACACTGACGGCAGACAATGGCTGGCGCCAGCAAAAGGGCAGTGGAAAAGTACCAGGAAATCACGCCACCAGAAGATCACGCCACCGGGGTACAGTCCCGGCAAAAGGTGGCAGCCGAGGCCTATAAAAGGAGCGCCGCCGCACAACGCGGAGAGTTGGAATTAGATACGCGGCTGCGAAAGTGAACACGCTGTGAGAATAAACACGCGAGGAAGTGTAAATTAAACAAGAGAGGCTGCGCGCATATACACAGTGCGAAACATATGTGCGAGTGAAAGCCAGAGACACTAGTGAAAGTGCAAGGACATTGAGGTCCTGTAAACAGTTGTGAAGTGTATATCCTTGCCACGCTTAAATTGTGGCAACAGGCGATATTCGTAAGAAACCAGACGAAGCAAACGAGGCTTCGTCTGTGCTGAGCCAGAGAGTGACACGCGAATCCTGACTCACAAGAGTACTATTGGCGATCCTTGAGGAACAAGGAAACCACTAGTCCGGGTGAGCATCTGGAGTGCTGTACGAAATCTCTGGCGGGCAGACTGAGACCCGGGTTTGCGTAGCTGGCGGGCGGAGTGCCTGGGGCAGATTTTAGCGCACAGGAGCTCGCTTCCAACTGCCCAAGGACACCGATGTGTGGCGAGACGACACGGAACGGGCAGATTGTAAATAAATAAATCCAACCGTGTAATATATAGAAATAAGTCAATAAAGCAAGTTTTAATATATATGCACCGACTGTGTTGTTAATTGTTGCAAACGCAATATAAATTTGTTGCTCGAACCCTCAGCTCGACTGAGTTTTAGCCTAGCTAAAATCCAACCTAGCAAATAGGTTCGTTACAACTGGTGGTTGCATCAAATTGAAGCACATAATATATATTAAAACAAAATAAAATAAAAATGGTTCGCGCGTGGGTGTACAATTTAAAAAAAGATGAAGTGCTGAAATATGGAGCAGAATTCGAAGTGGAGTTATCCGGAACTTTGGATGCTATGCGCAGACAATTTGGAGAGTGGGTGAGTACTCACGAAAACAGAGTGCCATATAGCACAAGATTGGAAGAACTGGCGGCGATTCATGGCAGACAGAAAATGTTGCGGATGCAAGAGAGTCGACGAATATAAATTTCGCCCAGCTGAGCATCCCAGCAACAAGCGCAGCAGCGCGGACTCGAGACGCCAATCATACTCTTTGGGGGGTAGCGTCCACACCACAGCCACAAAGAAGAGTGTCCATAAACGAACAAACGGCACCGACTATGTCCCAGGAATACCCCAGAGTAGCGAAACAAGTCCGCGAATGGAATTTTCGTTTCGACGGCACCACCAAGCCTCTGGAATTCCTGGAACAAGTCGAATGGTCAGCAGACACATATGGATTGAACCTGAATTTAATTCCCAGGGCCATGCCCGAATTACTTCAGGGAATGGCTCTTAAGTGGTATGTTGCCAACAACCAGCACTGGACGAGATGGGTAGCATTTGTCCAAAAGTTTTAGGAGTATTTCCTTCCAAGAGACTACTTCGAAAACTTGAAGGACGAAGACGCTCATGCGGCCACTGCAGTACTCGGCGGAAAGAGAGCTTAATAAAATATACAACAACAGCCTCCCGGATCTACGAGCTTACGCCAGGCCATATCAATTCAATAATTTGGCAGAATTGATGCATTTGGCCGAGGCGTTCGAGGAGCTCGAAGCGGACAGAGAAAAGCTGAGACGACAGAGCAACATGGAGCAACCGAGACCCATGGAACCCCCACGACGCCGCATGGAACCGCCACAAACACGTCAAGAAGCCCCAAAATTCAGCCACAGAGAATCAGCGCAGAGATACAATCGACCACGATTTATGACAATGACGGACACCCAGAACACACGCAATCAAGCCTACCAGGAGCGGACAGAATTCGACACGAGACCCAGACCTGCCCCAGACGAGACGAGACAACATACAAACACATATAAGCAACCCAGCGAGGGCATGCAGATTTTGCGGCCAGGAGGGACACTTCGCTATAGAGTGTACGAATCCTATGCTGGATTATTGCTGGCTATGTGGACGTATCGGAGTTCGTACGTCAGTATGTTGTCCGTCGGGAAACGGACACCGCGTCCGTCGCCACCGAGGGGGCGAGGACTCGGCAGCTAATCGGAAGCCCTGCAGGATGAGGGAGCGCAGCTGACAGCGGTCGTAGAGATCGGCAAATGTCGGTATAAGGCTACGATTGACAGAGGGGCCACAAGTAACTTCGTTAGCGAGAAGCTAGCTCATGGACTGATCAACGTAGGCCGACAAAGCGCAACCGCACGTCTGAGTCCGGATGGCAGATGGCCGAAACAGCGGAGTCCGAGAACAAGTCGAGGTGAACATCAGACTAGGGCTGAGGAACATGGATATTGCCCTACTGATACTCCCAGGAGTCATCGACGACTTAGACCTCGGATGGGACTTCTTGTCTGGCATGGGTACAGTTTTGGAGTGCGCAGGGTTGCTAGTAAGCATTCCAAAATGCGAGACAAGCCATCAAGAAGAGAGGTTGTCGGTAGCCAACACAGTCGAAACAACAATACATCCGGATGCAGAGATTGATAAATTTTTGTGAGGAGAATTGGCGGCATTTGGGGATATAAAAGGAACATCGCCTATAACTGAGCACGGCATTGTCATGAGCGACGATCGGCCAATTAAACAACGGTACTTCCCAAAAAACCCCAAGATGCAAGCCGAAATAAACAAACAGGTGGACGACTTGTTGGCCAAAGGGTGCATCGAGCCCTCAAGAAGCCCATACAGTGCACCAATCGTGATGGTGAAAAAGAAAACGGGAAAACGGCGTCTCTGTGGTGGATTTCGGCAACTAAACGGCAAATCTATAAAAGATACATATCCGTTGCCGCGAGTCCACCACATTCTGGACCAGCTGAGAGAGGCAAAATTCATAACGAGCTTGGACCTGAAAGATGGATACTGGCAGATCGCGATGGAGAAGGAGAGTCGAGCGATGACGGCATTCACAGTTCCAGGGAAAGGACTGTTCCAATGGAAAGTAATGCCATTCGGACTCCATTCGGCGCCAGCCACATTCCAGAGGGCCCTCGATTGCGTGATTGGACCCGAAATGATGCCGCATGCGTTTGCATATTTGGACGACATCATTGTAATCGGGAAAACACGCGAGGAACACATGGACAACTTGAGAGAAGTGTTCCGACGGTTGAGAGCAGCGAATCTGAGAATCAACGTGGACAAGTGCGACTTCTTCAAAAAGGAACTTAAATACCTTGGCCATCAGGTGACCGAAGAAGGGATACGCATGCATCGCATAGACACATCCCGCATAGAGCTGGAACCGAGGATGTGGTAGCCTGGAAACTATGTGTGCCCACCGGCAAGAGAGGGCAAGTGCTAAGAGAAAATCACAACACCGCCACCGCAGGTCATACGGGTAGCAGAAAAACAATAGCCCGAATAGCAGCACGCTACTTTTGACCAGGCTTATACAGAGCGTACCTGCATATGTCCAACATCGAAATATGTCAGCAGTATAAGCCAAGCCAAATGGCCGCGGCAGGACAAATGCTGACCAAGATACCGGAGGAACCCTGGACCACAGTTTGTGCTGACTTCGTGGGACCACTACCGAGATCGACCCACGGAAACACGATGCTGTTGGTCTTTATAGACCGCTTCTCGAAATGGACGGAAATGGTACTCCGAAGCGCCACTACAGCAACGCTACAAAAGGCCTTCAGGGAAAGGATTCTTGCACGGTTTGGAGTACCCAAAGTGTTAATAACCGACAATGGAACACAATTTACAAGTCGGGCATTTAAAAAATTCCTCGAGGAGATGGGGGTCAAACATCAATTCACAGCGCCCTACACTCCACAAGAAAACCCCACTGAACGCGCGAATCGCACGGTGAAAACAAAAAACCGCACAATTCACCAAGGACAACCAAAGACGTTGGGATGAAGCTCTACCAGAGCTGACTCTGGCAGTCAACACCAGCGTCTCAAGCTCCACCGGGTACAGCGCGGCGTTCATAACTCAAGGCCGAGAGCCTAGGCTTCCAAAGGCGCTGTTCGACGAGACGACAGTCGGAACAGGCCAAGCAGCTCAAACACCGTCCGACAACGCGAATAAACTTAAGGAGGTATACGAAATTGTCCGGCGGAGTTTGAAAAAGGCAGCACAGGACCAAGCAAGGTACTACAACCTGCGTCGTAGACCGTGGAAACCCAATATCGGAGACAGAGTTGGTGAAATTACACCACCAGTCGAATGCAGCAGAAGGATTCGCGGCGAAGCTAGCACCGAGATACGGGGGCCCTTGCCAGATTGTGGATTTCACCTCACCCGTAGTACGCAAGATAAAAGGCATAACGAACAAGCGGATAAGGACAGCACACGTGAGCGACCTGAAGCCGCACAGCGACCGGAAGGATACGGGTGAGCCTGAAAATCTCCAACACTAAAACTTGCCAAAATCCCATACGATATTCCATAAGTCACATTATTTTTTTTCCCAATATAAAAAAAAGAAGGGGAAAATAAATGTGACGTTATACATATATAACACATTTATAAAATAAATATAAACACAAAAGAAAGGGTATCAAAATAAATGAATATAAGCCCAAAAGAAAGGGTATAAATTAATTAAATATAAACCCAACAGGAAAGGGATATATATAATGCAATATAAACCCAAAAGGAAAGGGTATAAATAATTACCAATATAAACCCAACAGGAAAGGGTATACACGTAA